>JAUJPP010000003.1:31831245-31979719 GCA_030562195.1 Nipponacmea schrenckii | reverse complement strand
TCGTTTTGGTATCAAGAAACGAGTTCTCACCTCCAGTCATTACTGATAGGCATTCCATTCCGTTTCATTTAATTATCAAGATTCTGATTTCTAAATTTATATTTGTTAATGGTATAATAATAATGTGTACATAATAAATTAACAATGTATACTTTCAAACACATTACACTTTACATACAATAAAATCTCAAATAAAATTATATTATGAGCAGATTTTGGAACATTCTTCTGATTGCAATCTCATTCAATCGCAAGCGATATCAATCGAGTCTAAAATACTGCAAAAAATATTATGCCATAATAGTCTTTTAAGCATGACAACTTAAATGCCTTTCGCATGTTACTGAGAAACTTGATGACATATATCATTGCCAGTTTAAATACCAAGAAACATAAATAACAATAAGCGAATAATAACTGTACGTCATTCATGTTATAAATGTAAGTTAATCCTAGATTTGCAAATATATACCGACCCTGTCCCCTTAAAAAATATATAATATATAGACATACAATGAAATATTATGGAAGGTAATTTTTCCTATAAAAACAGGAAGTTAGCAATATTTTAACATCATACAACGCAATCATTGAAAAATATCAATTTGTCTAAAAGACGAAATAAGATGCTTGGTATCTAACCTGGACGTACATGCGAACCCATACCACAGCCATAATAGGTCCTGTCCACATGCTCCTGTGACTCATACTAGACACATTTCGTAGACCTATTGAACTATTGTAATGTGCGTTTATCATGGGTTTTATCCATGACCTTTCTGTTAATGGCAAGCGGAATTGGAATTGTAAAGTCAAAAAAAAAAAAAATTGATATATAACGACTTTTGACAACTGGAAGCATCTGATCAATCGCTGGATTTTCCAACCACACCGATGACTGATCGTTTAGGATAGTCGGAGAGGTTGGGAACCGGGACTTAAGGTGGGAAATTATGATAATACTTTAAATGAGATCATTACTGTTAAAACAATTATGATATAGCCCACATTCTACCCCAAAACAACTATTGGTATAATGAAAATAAATCTAAAGACTACGGATAATTAAAACAAGAACAAGTTATCAAGTACATAATAAACAGAAATAATAAATTTCAAAGGAAGTATATTTCACATTATTTTCAATCAAACATTTTTGTTTTCCAATACTTATTCGACAAAGAAATAAATTATTGTATACTATAAACCGTTATCTTAAAATTGAACAAATTTGACCTTTATAACCGAAACTAGCGTCACACATTTCGATTGGAAGACGAAACACGCATATTATTACAAGAACTTCTCATGTGAATTATGCCTTTATTTTGACATTGGAAAGGAAAACCTTGAATTTACAAGTCACTACCTGAGTAATATAATTCACAGATGAGTTGTAGTTATGTATTCCTGGGTTCAATTGTCCAGAGGGATATGTGGCACTGAGAATATGGCTTCGGTATTTGGCATCAATAAATTTGTCATCTATATATTTCCAAAAATGCTTTTGAGTATAATGTCTGGAAAAAGATTGATAACTTTAAAACCTTGTTGATAATAATATGCTGACGATATGAATGAGCCTTCTGGATACATCAACATTATGAGTAAATATATACCTAATTTCATATTTTAATCTGGTTTAAAAATACTATCTCTTAGGACGCAGGTTCTCAATTTTGTTTTGTCAATCACCACTAAGCGAATTTCCTAGCCATTCACCCCTCGAGACTTGAGTACATAATATATTCGTGACGTAATATAATATTATGTGTTAAGAGACCAATTATCTTTACACACTCTACACTCTGCACAGTGAGGTTAAGAAACCTTAACTCGGGCTTACCCATTCCCCCTCTGGACCCGGGCCTTTCCCCTTTGGGATTGAATTTCTCCCCCATTTGAGAACCGTGGTCTTAGGATGAAACAATTTAATTTTTTTTTAAACTAAGCCAATATGAAATTTTGTAAGTAGTTGGGTAAGATCCCTCTATAATCTAAAAAATGCCTAAAACTAATTTTTAAACATGTGGATTCAATTACATTCTTAATTCTAATTGATATATTATCTTGTTATAGGGATTCTATTTTTTAGTCACGGCACCACAAATTCATGATGGCACCTGGTAAGTCAAACTGATTAATATCTATACTCTTGTAGATCAAGTTTGGGGGTTTTATGTTCATTTTAAGAGGTAGTATTCCTTTAATCAGACTAATAGTTTATGATAATAGACTTAGTGACAATCTCCCTGTGCAAACACGTCCGAAATTACTATATGTACACTTGAATCATAATGCATATTTAACAATAGCTCTCAAAATGAAAACTCGGGGTTTCAATGCCATTTTTCTTTGCACACCAATTCAACTAATATTAATAATCACATACATTCTACTATACTCTCAATTATAACGTGTATATAAGGAAGATCTCTTTAAAGGCAAGACATACAATTTGTAACAGTACTGAGTGCGATTTGAGAAACTCTACATCCATATTAAATGCTTTTGCCAATAAACTTTCTCTGACATTATGACCTTTGTTAGCATAATTTAGACACCATTAACAAGTTTCAATTCATTTTCATATAAATAAAACTGGTGGTACAATGCCAAAAGTTAGTCCGGTCTGGTCATTATTATACTATTTATTATACTATCATTATCATTACAGTTGCTGGTCAAGATAAATGTTGGTAAATACTTCGATCAGGGCATATTGTACATGGCTTCGGATGCGAAATCGCTGGTGGACCTAATCTCACTTAATATCCCTTGCATACAAAAAACAAAACATATACACATAAGTAATGTTTTTGAGCGCTTATGTATTTAAAAGAAAAACAAGGCTAAAATAAAATACAAGGGCTAAAATGATAAACAACGTTCTTGGATACAAACTAAAGTAACATCACTTTAAATCACAAAAATAGTTCTGCTGATGATGTCACTTAACACATTTACCCTTAATATGAAACAACCTCTCACCAATAAATTAAAAGTAATTATACCTGGATATGTCAGATATGCAATTAAAAACTGGATTTGAATAAAACTATACATAACAAATATTATGCGTCTACATAAAACTTAGGCGTCATCAATATCAACCATTATATGAGTATACAATTGTTCATTATGTATAAACAGGAGTTTATATTTTGCACTGTTTAAACCGTCCATCTTGTATCTTTTGACGGCTGTATTGAGTAATTTGTGCCTAAAAAATAAAATAAACGAGTTTTAAGTACATGTATTCACTGTGAGGTATATAGTCTGGTTACAACTGAGGATGAAAAGGCATATTTGATCCATCGAGTCGATGACTTATATGTACTCTTCGTGAGCCTGTGATAGAGGAAACAATATTTCGTAACTGTATTAAATTGACCAAATATTGCGATGTAAATATCACACGGGATATTGCATCCTAGTGTCATGCACACTCAGAAAACTGGGAGAAGAAACCTTATTTAGTATAAATCGTACTATTTTCAACCAGTCTGGTAAAGGCCAGCTACATCACGCAATGTGCAATTATACAAGGAAATAAGTCAACTTGTTTATGTGAAGTAATCTATTAGTGCATCAACTGTAGTAGGTTTACACAGAGCCTCGATTTATTATTCACTCGAATCACCTTTTTATGTCAGCCACTCTTACATGTCACTGACAGGCGGAACAGTCAGAAAATCCGAATGTCTCATTTCCATCTATGCAAGGATCAAGATAGCGTCTGGTACAAGCGAATTAATAATTCGTTTAATCGTATATATTTTGATCAAGAAATGCAAGATATTCCTGAATCACAGACAGTTCAGAATAGTCAGAATAAAGCATTTCTAAAAATTAAAATCAGAAATGTTTTGTTAAAAATTACCTAGTTCCCCATGATGTTGGTTTTCTTTTTGTATGTCTAATCATTTTATATCTGGCTACATTTTCTGGTGGACGGCTTATCTTTAAACCTGTATGTAATATTCTGGAAGAGAGAAAACACGTACCACAATTATTATAGAGTATTCAATAGCAGTTTAACACAAAATGAAATATGGTATTACTTCGGACACTAACAACTTCCATATCACGTGGACAAAAGCAGAAAACGTACAAGCAACGGAAATTCTCCATGCTGTTTTTGCCAACCGATAATTTATCGGTGCACTAAAATATTCTAATTTCAAAATTAGATATTCTTGATTTGGAGTGGCAGTTTTTGACAGTGTGAATTTTAAGGAATAAGAGTATCCATTCTTAATGCGTTCGGCTTTTTAACAGAATAAAATCTAGTCATTGACAAAAAAGTAATAAAAAATACATTATGTGACTGATTGCCTGTAGAGGTGAATTTTATTACGCATTATTTTTCTAATTAAGTCCTCAGTCTAATTAACCAAGATGAAATGGATATTTAGGTCAAGGATTTCTGCCCCAGGATTGACTAATAGAGTGAGACTCAAGGTGCGACGAAGATATTTTTAATGTGCTTGTAGCATATAGTTTCAATGTTTCAATGTTAGTATTTTTCAATTATTTGTTATCATATAACTATTTTATTTAATTTTGTAATAATGATATGTATAACTATGACTTATATGTACAGCCTATTAATGTAATTTGATTTGATGTAATGGACATTGCACAATATACATTATTGTAATAATTATTATTATTATTACAACCGAATAACTAGACGTTAGCGGACAGAAGGAAACAGGGTCGAAATTACATGACTTGACTAAGTTTTAGCATGCTTCACATCATATTCATTGTAAAGAGCCTTTTTAAAATTCAACAAAATTGAAATATCCAGTGCAAATTGATGCTATCAGTAACACCAATACTGTTAAGAAAACATCCTTCCAATCCCTCAAATAGGCCTACTGCGAAAACTGGCTCCAAATGTGAATTTTGTCACGTCGTTTCTCCTTACACGTAGTCAAAACAAAATCTCAAGCAGCTATACTTTTGAAGAACAACCAGTCAGTGGGGTTACAGAGAGCAATAAAAATTTGCCGTTTTGCCTCAATTCCCCACCACTTGATATCCTAGAAATTTAAAAAGATGATATATTGCATGCACGTCAGAACTTGAAAGTGCTTGACCAGCAAAAGCGTTGAGAATTACACATGTGGCGCTTCCGCATTGACTCTTAAATCGGACAGCTGTTTTCCCATTAAGAAAGTTTGCCCCATATTTGAATCACAACTTGTCAAATCTTTAATTCCACGAAGCTGGGCACCGCCTTTATAACCACCATTGAGTTGATGTGGCACAAACTCAATACCTTACTTCATTATTGTAATTCTTTTGGAAGTTTTCCAAGTCTTTGTATTGTCTGGTTGGAATAAATGCATTACAGTTCTTTCGAGGTCAAGGTTGTATAAGTTAGTGTATAATTTCAAAGTCAAGGTTGTATAAGTTAGTGTATTATTTCAAAGTCAAGGTTGTATAAGTTAGTGTATTATTTCAAAGTCAAGGTTGTATAAGTTAGTGTATTATTTCAAAGTCAAGGTTGTATAAGTTAGTGTATTGTTCTTCTGCCATTTTGTCCACAAATACACTGACATCTCGTCCAGTAAATGTAAAACGATTCCTGCTTCCGTTTCTTTTATTGTGATCACTATCAATGTTATTGCTCTCACTCATGATCATTGGAGTTTGTCACATAACTTTTGTGAAAAGTGAGTTTAAATGTTATTTTATTTCACCTGATAAGATATGTTGATTGACTGAGAACGGAAATAATTCTACCCAACGCACACGAGATACTACAAAATAATATTATTACATAATACATAAAACCCATCAAACAGCATCCACTGTAAAATTGGAAGATCGATATTTCTCATCTGATACAGTACCTAGTATATTCGCAACACCATTAGTAATCAATGTAAAGAAAAAGCCATCTATAATATATACACCGAATTAAAAAGTCTTACTGGTCTTATCGGCGTGTAAATGCAATTGATCACTAAGCTAAATAATGACGATAATATTAATTACCCTTATAATTATGTTTGTGACGTGATCATGCTCACCAATAAAGCTAATGGGACCAACGTTTAATTCTTATATTTATATATAAAATACTTTATTATTACAATTTCGTTGTTTCACATGACGTTCTATTAATTTGCAACATATCTGGTCTGAATACTGTGTCTTAAAATGAACATAAAATTTGAAAATTTTAAACTTGGACAATAAGAGCTCTATCCACCTGCTGCCATTGATAACATAAAAGAATAAATAAATATCCAAAAAACTAAGTAATTATCCATTAAGATGCATTCGATTATTGAACAAGCGGTTGGCTTTAAAATATATTTTCTGTTTTAACGCAGGCAGAAACTCCAACATTATTTAGGTCTATCTAATCCAATCTTATCAATATAAATGTTCATACCAAATTTGATTCAATCAGATGAAACCTAGTCTCTATTGTATTTACTAGCTAATTTTCATGAGTTTGGACGAAGTCAAGGGCAATAACTCAAATATAGTTCATAGAAAAATAGTATATATTGAACTTGTTCAGGATCTCACCAATAAAAATGATCACCTCAAATTTCATTCAAATCAGATGAAAGCTGTATTGTCTATCGCAATCACTAGCCAATTTCGCAGTGTTTTGAGTAAGTCAAGTGCAATAACTCAAAAAAGTTTATCAAAAAATCGTCAATTTTGAACTTGACCAAGATCTCATCAATATAAATGATGACACAAAATTTGATTCAAATCCAATGGAAATTGTGTTCTCTATCGCGTTCACAAGCCAATGTTGATGGGTTTAAAGTACGTCAAGTGCAATAACTTAAAAACCGTTCATCGAAAAATTGCATATTTAGAATTTGTCCAAGATCTCATCAATATAAATGATCACAGCAAGTTTCATTCAAATCCATTGAAAAATGTAGTCTAAATAGCGTCTACAAGCCAATTTTAACGCGTTTTGACTAAGTCAAGGACAAGTACTCAAAAACTGTTTATCGAAAAATCGCCAATTCCAAACTTGTCCGAGATCTCTTCAATATACATAATCACAGCAAGTTTCATTCAAATCCCTTGAAAACTGTTGTCTCTATTGCGTTCACAAGCCAATTTTGACGCGTTTTGACTAAGTCAAGTGCAATAACTCAAAAACCGTTCGTCGAAAAATCGCCAATTTCAACTTGTCCGAGATCTAATCAATATAAATGATCACAGCAAGTTTCATTCAAATCCGATAAAAACTGTAGTCTCTATCGCGTTCACAAGCAATTGTGGACGGACGGACGGACGGACGGACCGACGGACAGGGGTGACGACAATATACGACCACATTATAATGAAGGCGTATAAAAAACGCTTAATTGAAAGCGTTTTTCAAAAATGACACAGTTGTGCGCGTTTTTAAGATTTTAATAGATTTTGTTACTTTATGACACAAGGTAATGAATGAATATATATACTCATATTGACCATTCTAGAACTAAAATTGTATGTTCATGCTAAGACGCATTATTCCTTTAAAGGAAGTGATAGTAGAACTTATTTATAAATAACATTACTTCCTTCTATAAACCAGATAATAATATACCGGCGCTTATTTTGGGATAAACTGTAGTTTGTCACGCGATTCTATAGCGCAACAACATTATCTAAGTTTTATGGCATTTTTTCGACCTTGTAAACAGTATACACCGATATTAATAAAATTATCTAAATAAACGTTGGTCTCATTAGCTTTACTTGTGCATACATGTAAACTCATTTTTAAAGTTACTCTACGAATCAAGGAGCACCTAACATGTGAAAAAATGGATGTAGTATATTTAATTATGTCGGCCTAAAATTTAATATGTAAAAAAAAATGTCCCAAACAATAGTCGGAGAAACTATAAGAATAATTTACACACCCGTTTTAATGCTCACGGATCAGATATTAAATTAAAAATAGACAAGTCTGTTTCTAATCATTTCAATCTTGAAGACCATTCACTTGACGATCTCACCCTAACCCCAATTGAGCGCATCAAATTCGAACTGCAGAAAGATGAAACTTCCGTCAATCTAGAGAAGCCCATTGTATTGAGACATTAAATACAGGAAGACCCATACAACTCAATATTCACCATAATGTGGGCATATCACCCTTTATCTTCCCGTTCAATGCATGCCCATTATAAGAGTCTTCAAAATAAATTACCCCATGTCTATAAGAACAAAATGATAGTACCATCGCTCCGTTCCCCCAATGTTTGATTCTTAAATACATTGGATTCTCTATTTATTAAAGCATAATGTCTGACACGATTTCATGTATATAGACTTAATTCTTAATTGAAGATAGCTTGCCAGGCAAGGTAACATACGCCCACTGGCAGCATTGAATTTGAAAAATAAATAGAGCAATAACTCAAAAACATTCACTGAATTAATATTGAAGTTAAGGGCAAAAAATTAAAAAACTGTTCATGGAAAATTGTCAAATTAGAACTTGACCACCATCTTATCTATTTCAATACTCATACCAAGTTTCATCAATCTATTAAAAAATTGTAGCTTATTTTGCAAGCACAAATATTTTTGACGCAATTTTACTAAGTCAAGGGCAATAACCCAAAAACCATTTGTTAAAAAAAGTCAGAAATTCAATCTTGACTAATGTCTTATCAATTCTGATGCTTACACCAAGTTCCATCAAAATCCTTTGAAAATCACAACCACAATAGAATTTTGACGCAATTTTACTAAGTCAAGGGCAATAACTTAAAACAATTCATTGAAAAACTGTCAAATTCAAACTTGACTGAGGCCTAATCAATTCCAATGCTCACACCAAGTTTCATCAACATCCTCTGAAAATTGGAGGATTTATTTTATCGAAACTAAAAGTCAACTAAGTCAAGGGCAATAACTCAAAAACCGTTCATGCGATAATTTCCATTTTCGAACTTGACCGAGATATTATCAATATATACATGTATACCAAGGATACAACAAATGTGGACGGACCGACGGACGGACCGACAGACCGACGGACGGACTGAAAGGGGCGACGGCAATATAAAAACGCTTTTTTTGTAAAAAAAAATTTGATTTCAATAATGAAGTAAGTCTAAAATCGTGGTTAGAGATATTATGATACCACAATCAGTCTCCCGGCAACGAATATGGACATCCATATTGTACAACCAGAACGCGACAACTGTATTCCATGATTCGAGTGTACAGGTAGGTCTAGACCAAAACTACTGGCAAAGATCTCCTAAATATTATCCTCTCCAATCCCTTTAAATATTCTGATCCCCCAAGTTCCTTTGAGGACAGATTAAATGATTAACGGTATACGACAGTATTCACAGCATTTCCTTTAAGTAACACCATTTACTTATCGATTTCTCATTACAAAATAAAAACGATTACCATATTCTTTGAAAAGATAAGCCTGTGACCAGAAAGCCTGACATGGAGTGAATTAGTTTTCTCATAATGGAAATTAATTGATAAAAACATAACCACTGGTCTTGAACTAGCAAGAAAAGACTGCACTCTCACATAGCTTTATCTTTTAAAACAATGAACTCGCTGTCAAATCAATTCAGGTCAAGTGAATCAAACAAATACACTTAAATAACAACCAGTCTTTTACTAAGGTCGCCATAGTCCAAGGTGCAAACATAATGTCTTTTTAAACAAGGATGGGTCTAACCTGAGGTTCAAAGTTAATAATCCTTTTTACCTGCTAGTCCTTGTCCAGATTACCCGTACCCATTTACAACAGGTCGACTTGGCATTGCGACTTTGACAGACCGATTGAGATAAGGGCCAACAACGGTCATTTGTACGGCGGACCTAAAAATGAAGCAAACTCTATCGTTCCTGTCCCAATACTGATGAAATGTACAAACGTTACAAATATCATTACTGTGATACCATGTTTATGATGTCCATTGTAACGGCGTTGCGGAATAAGCCTTAAGTTGAAAAAAAAACAGTTGATTCAATATGGCTTAATGTTGATTAATGAGGTCATTGTGAACTGGGAATAACATGCTTGTCGGATTTGGTTTAGACATAAAGAAAATAGTGTCGATTTCCAATTTCTGTTTCAAGAGATAAATTCATATTTTTCAAATTTCATCGGCGATTGAATGCTTTCCGTTTCCAACAGGACGGGAATTTTGCCACGTATATAGCCTGTTGCACATGGAACCACACACAGTTTCCGTTTTCTAACCAGTACAAGTTCAGAGGAATCGGCTGTAAAATTCGCAACAATGTGTTTGGATTGATGAAAAAGTGGATTTCAAACTCCGAAAATAATCATTGACTTGGAAATTATATTAAATTTGATTTTCTTTTATAACTCATAATTTTACATTTCAAAGCTGAAGTCGCATATTTTTAGCAGTTTGTTTGGCTTTTAGCAAAAATAAAAAAATTATAAAGAAAGGTTTGGTTCCCTGTTAACCCCTGATGCTAGCTTTCGACTGTTGGGTTGATCAAAAAAGATAGGTCACCGCATCAGGCTTGTTGGTCACATATATACCCTTATCCAAAAATCTTACCTGTATGCCATGTCGTCATCTTCTGCTCCCCATCCAACATACATATTAGAATAACCGTTGACTGTTTTATAATGCTCTACTCTCATATTTAATACACCACCAACTAACAAATCATATCCTAATCTGAAAATAGACAAATACAACGTTAGACCAAAGGACATCAAAATAGGCATTTTGTCTGTTATCTCTCGGATAAATTCATTTGACCGAACCTTCGTCAAATTGTCATTCTAATAAGTACCTCGAGGCTTGTCAGGCAAGACCTTTAATATTTCTGATAGTCCAAAAGAAGTTCTTTTCCTAGCAAGTTCCTCAGATATACGGACGTTTGCGCTTAGCAAACGATATACAGGATCGATTGATATATTTATATAAATATATGTCTATAGACCTTTTTGCAGCTTTGTATAAATACATATTTAATAAAATATGCCCGGTACGGTATGATAGACAGCGAATACACGAACTTCGTGAAATTCTTTTACCCTGTGCATGTATATACTCTATCAATATCTTTTGAAATTTTGTTAGTGTACACAGGGCTTTGGCGGCTTGTGGAATTATATACCTTATTTGTAAACACTCTCACGAAATGAAATGACTAGAGCACTCATTAATTAGATATCTCAAGTTTCTTTTCTGTCTGACTTGAGGCTTAACACAGCTTTCAAGATAATGATGTTTTATCGAGTCTTTCATCTATATTTAACCGAGCCAGATCGAAGTAAATGATATTTATCAAAATTGTTAAAAAGGAACATTAATGTATCGACAGGATTTCGTAAAAGAATTTTGTTAATCTGTTGTTAGGCTCTCACAAAGTTATTGTTCTTGTATTATTTCCTTAAAAACAACCACCGAGTCACCCAAACATTCATAATATCCAAAATGAATAATTACTGCAAGCTACTATGCAGTTTCTGAAAACCTGACAAGTAACCGATTATTTCGAGATGAATGAAAAATCCATTATGGGAAATTCTGTGTAAATTCATACTGAATCGGCTGGTTAAGTAATATAGGTAAATCAGTGGCTGCAAATGTTTTAAAATTTAGTTCATAGAAACGTTCATAGAAAAATCCCTGATCAATTATTACCAAACCACCCTTCAGAAGAAACTCAGCATATTGCGTAGCACGTCTTTTTCTCCACCTGCCACCGACCGCACCATTCCCCATGTAAACGTATTACTCAACATGTAATCGCCCTATTGTACCAAACCATTAGCGAAACTAAGACCGAAATGGATACTCGCATTTTAGTCTATATGCCCCATGTCGCATTAATTTGTTGACGCATTAATTTTTAGCCTTACAGTATTGGTCAACAAACAGGTCCGGCAGACGCTTGTAAACGTTCACATAGACATGGCACTCCACTTCTCTTCTTCCTTTCAGATTCTTCATCCACATCTTCTGAATCTTCACTACATCCGCAGATCTTTCTTCTGTGCATTTTTGGACCAACAAACCACACCGATTTCTCAAACCAGGTAAAGTCGTGTACCAAGACCATGCTCCCCTCGAACCAGATCCCAGTCCGAACAGAATGCTACATTTTTGTCAACTAACCAGAACCTATATCACTCCGTCGAAAACCATTATATCACCAGACCAAAGACAAATCATGGAAATTACCTGATCTACAGAAACCTCCCTTAAGTATGGACCTCACTCAACCAAACCCAGAAATTAATCGCAGCAGCCAATCAAACCTACCCTTACTCCAAGATCATCTTCACATGTGTGGCCAAGCACAAAAGAATCTCATGACCTTCAACGATATGATGATGAATTCCGATACCGAAAACGCCACAATCCTGTCACCCTACGAAGAAGAATTCGAACAAATTGAAACAACCAACAATATTTATGTGTTTTGGATTTTTCAATTGAACGATTTCAGCGTATTCTCAGATGCACATACTTTTTTCAAAACTTTCGTCCACTAGAACAATGTTTATTCCTAAATCCACGTGGAAAGCACCAAAGGTCACCATTCATCCTGATAAATTGAACTTATATGCAAGTATGAATAACCAAATATCAAATCTTTCTATAACACAGGAGAGTCTAATCTCACATGGGTAGAATGCGAAATTTACTCAAGAGGATAGCATTGTTATTAAAAGGAGTGACAAAGGTTCAAGTTGTGGTATACTAAATAGGGAGGATTACATTTCGGACGGCGTTAATAAAAGACGGATTCCGCGGATTGCGGATTTATTAATGAGTATATATGCCATCGATGTGTATAATTTTTAGAACAAACCAGGTAAAGTCGTGTACCAGAAATTAATCGCAACAGCCAATCAAACCTACCCTTACTCCAAGATCATCTTCACGTGTGTGGCCAAGCACAAAATAATCACATACGCTCCAATTTGTCAATTTTATATGATCATATATAATATGATATACTTATAGGCTATATACGTGTTCACGATATATTAATGAGATATATGCCATGTACTTGTGTATTTTTAGTATTTCAGACGAATTTTATATTGAGATATTATGTATATTCGATTTTTTTCTTTTTTCTTTCTTTTTTTTTTTCTTTTTTCCAATGTATTGCCCCATGTCCTTGTGTATTGGGCCTAATTCTGACCCATGTAAAATAAAGAGTTTATTATTTTTAATCTGCGGATTCCGTCTTTTATCCGCGGAATACGCGTATTTTAAAAATAAGCAGTCCTCTACGGGTTACTAAAAGAAGGATTCTGACCAGAGTGCATCTGAACACCGGCCGTCCATGAGGTGAATTTCCTTTTACCCTCGTCCAGACTCTCCAACAGCCGGCACTCTAAGTCAGACGTCCTTTTTCCTCATCACTCAAATATCAAAACCGTGCCCGCCTTTGCACGTTCTGCGTGCCATATTATGTCCGCGGGTACCACTGGCCAACGATGTTGTTGACCTACGTTTCGCCGTACTATGCGAGTTGCTTTCTCGGGGACCATGCTACGTCTGTAGGCCTACACATCATTGGGCCAGGTTCGATGGGAGGCTAAACTTTAAGACCTTACCGTAACAACCGTAGTAACCTTTTAGTTACCTTTTAATTATGTAAATGTAATTTAATTAGTTTGTTATTTACATAGGTATTTAGTTCTCGACATCTCGCAAATTCCGCGCATTATAATCACGGCGAAGAGGACTGCTTTTTTAAAATACGCGTATTCCGCGGATTATGTGTCATGGCATTAATAAAAGACGGATTCCGCAGATTAATTAAAGACGGATTCCGCATTTCGGAAATAGAGAATAAATGCATTTTGCCTCAGATCCATAATAATCCTTTCATGGATTGGTTTATGCCTAATGAAATCCTTAAAGGCTGACTTGATGATATTACAAAATATCATAATTTATATTTATTTCACTTCGTAACTTAAATATCAAGAGCTACCTTTTAAGGTCAAAAACACCAATTGTCTTGAAATTCAATTGACGTAATTCATGTGTGTTTCCATGACAATGCTGACAATAATATTAACGAGAAATGACTTTTCAACTAGAGACAAATGAGAACACATTGACATACCAGACTCACAGAGTATGAACAGTTATTCGTCATTAACACTTTATACTAATCAAAATGGTGACGTTATTCGTAAAATAAATTGATCTCCCTCAATCTGACATATTGTATTAGGAAGTTCTACAAGTCGTGCAAATTTAAGATTCTTAAAATAAGTTGGCAAGGACACCATTTTCCTATATTAATTATACTCATCTAGAGACCTATTTAACCTCCAATCATATGTTTCTTTTGAACTGTTTGGCATGATTATGAACAATATTGTGTCTTTGAGATTGTTTGAGATAAAACTGTAACCTGTTTTCAAAATGAGGGTCCACACCTGGGTGATAACAAACACTCACGCCAAAATCTGTCAAGATATATGCCATCTAGAATGTTTACAAGCTAACAATTGAACGCGTTTTCAAGAACAAGGGCTATAATTCATACTTGATATTTTCTGGTTGTTCTGATTTGTAATAGGGTTTATCCTTGGACCATGGATGATAACATTCACACCAATCAAAATACGTCAAGAATTATGACTTTGGAGTGCTTACGAACTACAATTTGAACGCAATTTCAAGAACAATGACAATAACTCATATTAAACATTTATTCGATTGATCTGATTTCCTATTTAATCAAAATTCGTCAAGAATCGGCTTTTTATGGTGCTTACGAGATAACGAGGGAATGCGCTTTCACGAACAAGGGCAACAACGTTTCATCATTTTTCACAAAAACTCACACTCTATTTCAAGAGTGTTTATGAGCAATTATGGAATGAAGGACGACCATATTATTATACGCTCCAATTTGTCAATTTTATATGATCATAATGATATATCGATCAAAAGATGTTGGTCAACAAATTATTTACCTCATGGTTGTTTAGTTAGGGCCTGAAAATCACTAACTCGTGAAATCGTGTTTAATGTTGCATCGTGCTTAAGTCACAGCTGATACACGAATAATATTATAAATACCTCCTACACCACCACCGATATTGCTCTACGTGGTACTTAGTGGATTCGTGGCATGTGGGCATGACCTTGACCGCAGAAACATACTCTGTCGCAAAGTTACGAAGCTACAAAACTAAAATTTGAAGACAACATCCACATGGGCTATCTATCTATTTGGGAAAAAAAAACAGAACTAAAAAATCTGCCATAGATAAAAAAAAATACTTTTGAACCATCTTTTCATCCAATATTGAGTAGATTTCTGTTTGCTTCCTATTTTCTCATGAATGTTAGACGGGGTCCTGTCGCTACGTTTTGGACCTAGTTCTGACCAATGTAAAGTAAAGAGTTCATTATCATTATATATTAAACACAAGTATTATGTCGAGAGACAAATTCTAATTATGAGCAATAACAAACAACAGGTGTACCTTCAGCTAAAAGTTGAATATAAACATTGGATGCAACTGCATTTTTTTTAGTCATTGTTGGCCTCTGGTTTAAAATGATTGATATAAATATCTCAGTTTCTTCCTGATACGAAATCCCAAATAACATGCGTTTAAGGTAATTTAATCATATATATGAACACGTAATAACACTACCACAGTGAATTAATAATAAGACGATTTAAGAAAATGAAATGAAATGTATTATGGTACATCAGCACTAAAACAGGCTATATAGCACCTGCCAACTAAAGACAAAGCCCAATCTGAATTGAGGTTAAAAAATAGTATCGGCTATGAAAATTCATTGTTGGTATCAACATGCTTTACTGAATTATTCGTAGTAATTGTGACATACTATGGAGTCACGGCTTGTGCTAGATGCTACCTACTTCAAAACAAACTTGCCACGTGGACGCATTGATTAGCAAATAAACATTTGCATCAACATTAATGTGTTTTAATGTGTCAATATATAAACAGGGTATCTTTTATATCAAGTCTACCAGGTGTATTTCCAATTCTACGCACGAATACAATACGTAAATTCACACAGGTTACAATTATAACACTTGAATTCAAGAATAAATTTTCTTTCTGAATAAAATTTAAATAAAAAAAAATCAATAATGATATATAATTATGCAGCAATAGATCAATTTTTGTTGTGGCTCAGTTTTCAGATAAAAACCAGATGTAAGGGTGCTAAGGTAAGTAAGTCTTATAGAAACTTTGGCAATGAAATGAATTGAATGAGTTAACTTTTACCTTTAACCTTTAGCACTAAAACTATGTGGTTATCGGTGCATATCGATGCCTAAAAGGTGCTTAAAGAATTCTACAGCATGAAAGACAATCTTTTAACAACATGATCGGTAATTACGTAAGGTTTACATGTGTTTGCAAAGTGTTGATAAAAACTGCCATTTTTCCAAAAGCATATCTCGCTTACAATTATCCGATTTTTTACAAACTTTGGTTTCAGCTAAAGCTTACGATGCCTTCTATAACTTTATGTTGTTTTTTTTTTATAAAATAATTTTTTTTTTAAATTCAATTTTTTGTAAATGCACACGCAAAATTTTGATTTCTATCAATATCTTCTAAACAAAACAAAATTTTCCAAAAAGCCAACGTAATGTTGTAGAGATGCTAGACTTGTATTGTGCAGAATTTCAAACTTCTATATTAATAGCCTAGTAGATATTTTTAAGGGAATAATTAACGTTTTTTTTTTCTTTCATCTTTCATACCCTATTTCTCATAGTTGATATGTCATAAAGAAATAAATTTTATATTTTTGGATAGCTGAAAGTCCCCTCTTTCCATTGATATTTAAATATTTCGGATAGGTGGAACAAAAGTGGTTGAAATCGTCTATTTTGTGTACATAGGTTTAGGGTTGTTAACCCCCTTAAAGGTTTCCATTAAGAGCTCTATTTATCAGTAAACATACATGCTGCCATAAATAATATTGAAAAAAAATATAAGTTATTGTCCATAAAGATGCATTTGAGTATTGAAAAACGCTTAATAACTTTATTAAGCGTTTTTTAAAAATGACTTAGTTTTGTGAGTTTTCCAGATTTTCAGGGATTCTGTTACTTTATGACACCAGGTAAGTTCACTGATGAATATGTACCCATATTGACCATTCTTGAGAACTAAAAATTTAATGTTCATGCTAGGACGCAGTGTCCCTTTAAACCCAGTTTTGGTCCTTTTTGTTTTCTGTCGAAAGATCTTTATCGTGCACCTTTAATTGGAATATTTTGGATTCGAAAAATTTTACGCTTCAAGTTAAGTTACCAGAGTATGGGATAACCTTTATAGAAAATAGAAAGTTTCTAGTACACTTTTTAATGGTTTGCGTCCATGCTTGCTGAAATGAAATATTGCATGGAATAAAGATTAAAATAAGATACATCAAAAATATTGACTTACTTGTAATTCATTTCGTCAATTGCTACTGATAAATGACGAGGTTGTTGGGGACAGGTGTACATATTCCTGTCATCTTCAGGTATTAGATCTACATCATGAAAGACTGCACATTGAAAATCGAAGAGTTTTAAGGCTTCCTTGAAGGCGGCATTCATTATTCTTCCTTTATTGAATATTTTATTACCATTCTGTAAATAGAAAATAATAAAAATGTTGTAAATCAATCCTAATTAAATAAATTATATAAATACTATAATTAATAAAGTGTGGGATGCTTATAAAACCAATTAAACCAATAGTCAATATTAAAGTAAAATATTAGCTATAGGACGAGTGTATTTTAGACCGAGTTTGCCTTAAAGATGGACTTTACATCTGCTGAGCCTTTATATTCTCAAATCATGTTCTAAACTAATACACATTTTAGTGTACTCAACGCCTCGCATATTAGATTCTTATCTTACATGTAATTGTTTATGAACATGGTATGAAACATATGGTATTTTAGTGCGGTTAAAACGTCCCAAAACACCTGTCTATATCCCAGCCTCTGATAGTTATTTTCACGGTTCTCGACTGGAATAAAACAGCCTCAGCTGTTCAAAAAGCTATCAGAGATGTTTCTCTCTACTAAAAGGAGCGTGACCTGGAAAGAACAGGATGTCGTGGAAAAAAGATTTTGAAATTTCAACTTATAACTATTATATATAACTTTATAGGAACTGGAGTGTTTTCGTGCTAACCAATTAAAGAATGAAATTGTAGTTTTAACATTTTTCTGTTTCGACATTTCTACATTTTCGTGTTTGTGAACGTGAATTTTGATATTTCTTCAATTCCTTGTTTGTGAACGTTTTGATAATTCTTTCATTCCGTGTTTGTCAACGTGAATTTTACATTGCTCAAATCCTGTGCTTATAAAAGTGAATTTTCATATTTCTCTTATTCCGTGCTTGTAAACGTGAATTTTGATAGTTCTCTAATTTCGTGTTTGTGACCGTTTTGATATTTCTCTAATTCCGTGTTACTTTGAGAAAGTAAATTTTGATATTTCTCTAATTCTATGTTTGTGAACGTGAATTTTGCATTGCTCAAATCTTGTGCTTGTGTAAGTGAATTTTGATATTTCTCTAATTCCGTGTTTGTGAACGTGAATTTTGATATTTCTCTAATTCGGTTTTTATGAACGTGAATTTTGATATTGCTCAAATCCTGTGCTTGTGAAACTGAAAGTGAATTTTGTTACTGTAGTTTGTATTGTATAGTTCCGATCTTTTGCTTATAAAAGTAAAATTTGACTGTGTTAATTTAACACAGTTCCAATCTTTTAATTGCTAAGAGTGAATTTGACATAGTTCCAATACATTATATCTACAAGATTTTATCATTTGATATCAATATTTTTTGACCATCAATCACGCCCATACACGATCAAAAATCTATCAAAAAAAATTGTGTCAAACATTTAATCAAACCATCAAACAAATTTGAGCGTGTATGGGACACTTTAATTAATTTTACTTATTACATCGGAAAGACATATAGCTGTCTCGAACAATGGATGAAAAATACTCTAAAAAACTCAAAGAAAATCGAAATTCATACACAGAACCAAAGAACAAGAGTACTGCAGATGTTCCCGATTCTAAGTGTTATCTACCTAAGCGATATATATTTGTCTTCATGGGTTTTCTAGGATTTGGTAAGTTTTAAGATTAAAACATAACTATTTGTGGGAAAATAGGAAAGAAATAAAATTAATGATAAAATTAATCAATGATTTCCATGTGAATTTGATTAAAATCTGGGAGATGAGGTAAATCCTGGCGTCAATGATACAATAGACAATAAAAGATGCGGGTCGTGTCAGCATCCGTCAATATCTGCACACTCTTTACAAAATATTACTTTTTTGGAAAATCAAGTTTGCAAATTTCTTCCCCTCGAAAAGTGTTTTCTAAATCTTTGCCTTTTGGTAAATGCATACTTATAATAGATACAATAATTCTGTTAGTGACGATTGGTTGTTTTTTCTGTCAGTAACGTTTTAAAAACCATATACAAATATAGTATAATTTCAAAAATTTCTTTACTTTCAGTTTTGGCATATTCATCTAAAACAATTCTAAGTGTTGCCATAGTACCAATGACAGGTGGTGGTTTCGCGGACACGAATATAACGTCTAAGAGTCTGGTGGGTATACAATTCCTTTTGATACAATTCCTTCTTGATACATACCTCTATGAAACGTGAACGAGCACGATAAAAACTACCAGAGATGAAATGGAGTTTTGCGTCCTACTAGTCTGGACATACCTGGATAAATAGCGACAGATAAAACATCACAGAGCATGCAAAGAGGGGCATTTTTCGATATGCAACTGTACATGATTTTTAACATACACTATCGGTAGAATGTTCCGTTGAATTGCCTCATTCAAACGAGGGTTAACTGGGTGGAATAATATGAAGGTATATCTGGACACGTACAAGAATTGAATCCTGGACCTTCGGACATTCGACTCACTAAGTTCTACATTTCAGTGTTACCGAAGCAAAGTTAAAATTTCGTTCTAGAATCTGAAAGTTTTTCATATGAACACTCGTCGGTCAATTTTTATTGTATATTATGAGTATGTTCCCTTACACTTTCTTGATCGGTGAAATGCCAATATATACACAATCATGAAATAAATTATGTTTATTTTCTTAAGAACGCTGATGTGAATTGGGATTTACGACTTCAAGGACTATTATTATCAATGCCTTATTATGGTGGAATTGTTGCACAAATGCCATTAAGTAAGTAGAAACTTACTGCTTGTAGTCAAATGGTAAGTTCTACACATTATTTGGTATTCATTAAAAGAAGAAATCTTTCCACGAGCAATGTAGATAAAACAAGCATGCCCATAATATATCCGAAAGGGCAATGGCAGTCTCGAACCTGAATACAAGGAGGAAGGACTGTAAAAAAGGGCAACAAAGGCAGTCTATAAAACTATAATTTTCCATTGGGAAATATAAATTCTCAATGATACTAGTACTTCAAATCCATACTGATTCAATAGCAACTCACAAATAATACTTATGTAACGAGAAATCATTACAATTTCCGTGTAACTACGTACTGAAAGCTTTTGGATTTATTAGATTAAAGATTGATTCTGTCGCATAGTTTTTACCTCAGGTATAAGCCAACTGATGAATAAAGATTCGTTTTTGCCAAGTTTAAACATTTTAAGGTTTTTGTCATGTTAATATGTAGTATAGATGTATTAATTCATTCATCTTTTCTGATGTTAGAATGGACAAATTTTACAAGGATAACAACTTAGGTTCACAGTAAAGGATCCTACCAGTTGTTCCTTGGCCAAACATCTTAGCTTGGTGGACTAGAATTACGAGTAAAGACTTTAACACGCCGATCAGGATCGACGAAACGTAGGGCATGACTGAAAGTGTTTTGCAACACCACATTCAAATTATTTAATTCAACCTCTTCTTTGTACTGTTCACTTTGAGAGAACGAATTCTACATTATTACTTAACTTCATAATGCCAACCCAATTTATGATTTGTTGGCATAAATTATAATAAATCTTTTGATTGTGTTTTCGAAGTACATGAATTCAAAACAAAGAATCGAAACATATAGACTAGAGGGGCAATTCGGTATGGTCTTATTTGAAGTTAAGAAATTGGTCGGTCGTCAGAAATTTATCGTAGGGGCAATACATTTTGTTTTGGTAGAGCCAACTTACTTATATCAATACCTTTCTTTATAATTTCAGGTTGGTTGAGTCACAAATATGGTGGTAAATATTTTTTTGGCTGTGGCCAATTGTTAATAGGCATAACGATGTTATTTACGCCATTGATAGCACAATGGAATGTAACGGTATATTTGGTTGTGAGATTTATTCAGGGCTTTGGTGAGGTAAGTAACACTGATCTATATTATCTTGTTTCTTGACAATGGAATGCGACCAAGTATCATTTACCCCAAAAATATAAATCGTTTGGTTTGCATAATTTCATATAAAATATGACCTTTATTTTCTTTAACAAAAATACACTTGCCAATCATCAATATTATGAATTAAGATCAAAGGTATTTGCTTCCCGGTGTAATTGGTGTAGTAAATTATTCAATCATTTGACCAATTGTACTTTTTGGAAATTTCTCATGTACATTTGAATTCAGCTTCAAGCTACGTTTACAACAGAGGCGGTATGCGGAGCTCGAAAACGGAACCGTGTATACGGAATGCGTTACAAATACCACGAGGTACATTTACGTGCACGCGACACAATTGCTGTTTCTCTAGGCATGACGCCAGTTATGTCTGTTCCTGCGCGATCAAGGTGCATCCGAATCCAGCAGGATGTCCAACTGAAATTTCGATTGTGTGATTCGTAAATCAATTATGTGATTGAAAGATTTTATACGCCCACTGGCAGCATTGATTTTGAATAAAAACTTGACAGTACAGTAACAATCAGCCGAATGAAATATTCAATTAAACACTCCTTTTCGGGTGATAAATGTACAATGTTACTAAGTTTCATTAAAATCTGTCAAGAATTAAACCTAATTACAATGAAATAACTAATTAAATATTTGTTTACGAGTCAAAAATCGAACACATTTTAAAGAAACATGGGCAATAATTCATATTATATATATTTCGATATTCTTTTGTTTTCAATAGGGTTAATTCTTGTGAATTGTAGATTGTTTATGAGCAAAAAATTGAACGCGTTTTCAAAACAAGGGCAATAACTAAAACTAAATATTTTTAGATTTATCTGATTTTCTATATGATTCATCCTTGGGTGATAACAAACACTCAAGCCAAGTTTTATCCAAATACTTTTAGAATTGTTCTTTCAAGAGTGTTTACAAGCTAAAATTGAACCCGTTTTCATGAACAAGGGCAATAACTCATACTTAATATTTATATCGATTTCGCTGATTTTCAATAGCAATTATCCTTGAGTTAGAACACTTTTCACACCAAGGTTCATCAAAATCCGTCAAGAAATACACATTGTAGCGTGTTTACGGGGCTTTCAAGAACAAAGTGGTAATAACTAATACGGAAAATTTTCCGATTTCGCTGATTTTCAAAAGGGGTTCATCATAAACTCTCATATCAAGTTTCATCAAAATCCGTAAAGAATTAATACAAATGACTTGGAGCAATCAGAATGATGTCTTCCCTGCTTCGCATACCGCGTCTAGTAAACGCAGCTAGACCCTCTTTGCTACAACTTGCTGTACTGTAGGCTTCAACCTTTCCGTGTATAATGGAACTGTTATCGAAGTGGATTCCGTCACAAGAAAAATCAAAATTATCAAGTATTATTTTCTCAGGTAAGGTAGTTCTTTCAATTCACAGCAGTTAGAATGGGGGTAACACATTCTGCAAATTACCAGTGCTGGAGAAGGCAGGAAAATGATTTTTGAAACTGGTCAAAAGTAAAATGGGAAAAAGCTAATACACAAAATAAAAATGATTGTTTGGTCTAACAGGAACATGAACCTACACGGAAGCAAAGTATCATGACATGGAAATACAGGCGATAATCTCTGCAAGTTGACCCAATTTAAATTGTAAGGGAACACATAGGATTTGTCAATCTATAAAACTGTTTTTTTTTATGTTCCAGGAGCATACGTTGGTAACATGATTAGCTTCCCAATAGGAGGTCTACTGGCTAGTAGCCTGGCTAGATGGCCATCAATATTTTATTTCTTTGGTAGGTTTATAATTAAATGTATACAATTTTAATGTACTATCATTGATGACTATTGGAGTCTTTCTAATACGTCATCGATTCTCTATCATAGAAGTAATATTACCGGGAATTAGGCATTCGACAACTACCTCCTTCATTGTCCTTCAGCTCCTTAGCCTACTCTTTTTGCGATTTCTGTCAAATGATCTCTAACGTGCAGAGCCTGTAACACAAGGGGCCTCAGTTTATTGTCCCATCCAAGAACGACTAGACGCTTTTTCCTATCAGTCTTGCATCGCTGACATTTATTGGCATATGAAGAGAATTGTGGGTCCATAAAAGTATGTAGATTTTAAATGCATTTTTTAGTTATCAATTTTTTTTTTTATTATTTCTAATTATTACTTTGCTTTATAAATTTATTTTTAGGAGGATTGGAAGTTTGTTGGTTTGTATTCTGGGTGTATCTCACTACAGAAAAACCATCCGAACATACATCAATATCAAAAGAAGAGCTAATATATATTGAGGATAATCTAGGTTGGATGAGCAAAAGTGAGGTAGGAAACTTCGGTTTCAAACCTAGACTTAAGCATTAAAGATTTCCATGTAACATTACTTGAAAATCCACTCAGCAATGTAAAAGTCAAAGATTTTTTTTAAAAAAAAGGTTCCAATGAAATCTACTTTTCGACTACATGTTTATTTAGTTTTAACATGAAATTTTATTTTCAGAATCCACCTTACAGAAAGATTTTTTGTTCAGCGCCAGTTTGGGCTATTAGTATCGGATTCTTTGTTGAGAATTGGGGCATATTCACATGGATAACTGAGTTACCAACGTATATGGACCGCATTTATAATACAGACATCAGAAAGGTAAATCTTTAAAACAACTATGCAACTCAAATGAAGAAAACTATAGTCTGTTTTTTTCTATATGCAATACATATACATTTGGTAAGAACCAACTAGCTTTATAATAGAGTTTAATATTAAAGCTCCTGGGTAAGAACCACAAACAATTTGTAAGGTGTATATGTACTTCATGCACAAGGTAATTACGGGTCTGTTTCGTGTGATTTCTAGTCTTGAAGCTTCTATTTCCACCATTCAAATTTTATGTGGTTCATATAGAATTTTAATATCACAAATACCAATTCATTTGAACCGGAATGATGCAAATACACCTGTCAAAGATACACAAAAAACAATCCTTTAAATGAAGCACTAAGAAAAGACATCCCAAACTTTCAATTAATATAAAATATTGAACTGTGGTATACGAACATAAATATATATTTAGATTGGTTACTTGTCGACGCTACCATATCTGTTATTGGCAGTGACGTCTGCGTTAGGCGGTCCATGTGCTGATTTTATGAGAAACCGTGGCATCTGTACAACAACAGTGAGGAAATTCATTACCAGTGGAAGTAAGTAAACAGAGATGTATGTAACTAAAATCATAGGCTTAGAAAATATTTTCCATCGATCTAAGTCAGGATATATTCATTAAGACGATTGTATAAACTAACCGAATCACGTCAATTTCCGGTGTTTCTAGTTAAATAGTATATTATCTTCTGATTAATGCGAGTAAAATAAAAATTAACCTTTTTTTTTTAGCTTATCTGATCCAAATCATATTCATCATGTGGGCATGTTACAGTCAAACCATCGTACAATTCATCATCGCATTATCTTTAGCAGTTGGCATTGGAGGATTTGCAATAGCTGGCACAGGTGTAAATGCTCTTGATATTGCTCCGCAGTATTCCAGCTTAGTGATGGGTTTTGCCAACACGATTGCGTATTTTCCTGGCATTTTGAGTCCAACATTAACAGGGTACATAGTTTCCAAGGTACGCCTTTAATTTATTTCATAACAAGTTCATTCATTGTACGTATCGATGTGAGTAGCCAAATTGCTTTACATCGTACGGAATTATCGTCTCAAACTAGACAAGAGATAACGCAATGACGACAGGGCCGTTTTTCTTAGATCGTTTTTTCATGTGATAAATTTCATAGATAAATATAAAGTGTTTGACAAAGTGTTTTTGAATCATATTGTTTTAGGGAGATGACCAATGGAAATGGGTCTTTTATATATCAGTTGGGTTTTATTCTATTGGTGCTGTATTGTTTTTTCTCATGTCTTCTGGTGAGAGGCAGAAATGGGCAGATAATCCCGATAAAAGTGTTACGTGACACCAATTGGACTCAGTGATAATAAAATAATGATAAACTTTGTATATATTTCTTAAACTATTCCTCCGAAAGGGGCCAAGTGTAAGATAAAAATGCACATATGCATTATAATTAATAATTAGGCCTATATTCATTTACCAACTGATTCCTTCATAAACAATGATATATTCTGATGACAAATTATTTTCAATCCATACTGATGATATGTTCATTATTTCTCTACACCAACACGAATAGGAATCGTATATAACATTCACAAAAAAAAGCCTTTTGTCCGTCTGTTGTCCACAAAGATGGTAAATTTATGTCTTTTCTTATCAACTTTACGATTAAACCTCTGGAAAATAACATTTAACTATTTTACACTCTCTGGAACATAACTCTTACCAATTGTATCTTGATGACAAGGTCTTATCATAATTCCAGAAGTGTTTTTGTATTATTACAATAATTTCGGCTGTGTGTACATATTTACAAATCAATCGTGTTGTTTGCTATATTGAGTAACATTTAATATTTATTAACACAGGCCCTAATATTACGAGGTTATTTACACAGTTAAACGTGTAGAGTCAACACAGCCATCTATAAAATTTAATACATGACGGATAAAACGTATTCATACAAAAATATCAAATGACGGGAACAAGGAAATCATCCTGTTTAGATTGGTTCTGATTAC
This sequence comes from Nipponacmea schrenckii, assembly GCA_030562195.1. Classification (NCBI taxonomy): domain Eukaryota; kingdom Metazoa; phylum Mollusca; class Gastropoda; family Lottiidae; genus Nipponacmea; species Nipponacmea schrenckii. Next base: position 31,953,628 of record JAUJPP010000003.1, on the reverse strand, counting down.
TGTCAAACAACATTTTTAACCATTGAAAAATATTTAAATACCATGTGTACTCGCCCAGTTGTGTCAGGAAAAATTAAAACAATATTAAAATAGATAGCTACCAGTCTACAGGCAGCATTGAATTTTAAAATAAAATTTGACAGTACAGTAACCATCAACGGAATGAAATATTCAACCTTTACAATATTACTACGTTTATTAAAATCGTTCAAGAATTTTACCTTCTTACAAGGCAATTACTATGTAAATATTTTTCCTCATTTCGATTTTCAGTCCGGTTCATCCATACCTTGTAAAATATCGAACGCGTTTTAAATAACAGGGACAATAATTCATATGAAATATATTTTGATAAGTTTGATTTTCAATAGGGTTCATCCTTGGGCGATAAAAACAATTTCATGTCGGCGTATAAAAATGATAAAGGCAACAAAAATAAAAGCCCAGTTGTGTCAGGAAAAATTCAAACGATATTAAAATAGATAGCTGCCAGTCGAAATATTCAACCTTTACAATATTACTACATTTATTAAAATCGTTCAAGAATTTAACCTTCTTACAAGGCAATTACTATGTAAATATTTTTCCACATTTCGATTTTCAGTCGGGTTCAACCTTGGGGTGATAAGTAAACATTTCTTCAAAACCCATACCTTGTAAAATATCGAACGAGTTTTAACTTACAGGGACAATAATTCATATGAAATATATTTTGATAAGTTTGATTTTCAATAGGGTTCATCCTTGGGCGATAAAAACAATTTCATGTGGGCGTATAAAAATGATAAAGGCAACAAAAATAAAAGCTCAATTTTTCAAAAGGGTACCAATAAACATCAAATAACCTTTTCTCTGAAATTTCTTTTTCAATGCATTATCTTTTTCACAATTTGATCTATTTCGAAAGAATATCAAATGTCCACTATTGACGTCTTTCGAGCAAACACTACTTTGCTTCACTTTCTCCGAACCCTTAAAATCCTTTAAACTCATTACTTAAGCATCAATACAAGTGAAGATCTGATCTGAAAAAAGTCCCCTCACCCTGTTGAAACTTATTATGCTAGGCAAAATGGTGGCTTTCATGGGTGAGGAAAAAGTACTTGTTCAGTTTTTCAGAAGCCTAAAAAAGGCAATATGAATATAAGGAATCACTTCAAACACAATTCCCCTGAATAAAATTGTATATTTATTAATATATGACAGATTCCTCGTGAGTATTGAGTCATAATTTGTCAAAAATTCATTTCTTCCACAAGTGTTTACATCCACAATTCTTTAATATACTAAATAGTGACAAAAATGTTATTACTATAATTGCAATAATCGTTAAGTGTCGTTCACTATATCGATTCGAAAGTTTTAGAATCGTTGTGGTCCTCAGTCGTATCGGTATATTATTCATACGAGTAATGCACTGCAATGCAAAGCTGGTCACACACACGTCTTATAACACGATATACCAGAGTTTATTTGTTCATAATTATATCAAGATCCAGTTTTCAACGTTTATAGGGTCATAATTATATCAAGATCCAGTTTTCAACGTTTATAGGGTCATAATGATATCAAGATCCAGTTTTCAACGTTTATAGGGTCATAATGATATCAAGATCCAGTTTTTAACGTTTATAGGGTCATAATGATATCAAGATCCAGTTTTCAACGTTTATAGGGTCATAATGATATCAAGATCCAGTTTTCAAAGTTTATTGGTTCATAATGATATCAAAATCCAGTTTTCAACGTTTATTGGTTCATAATGATATCAATATCCAGTTTTCAACGTTTATTGGTTCAAAATGATATCAAGATCCAGTTTTCAACGTTTACTGGGTCATAATGATATCAGGTAGGGTTGGGCTGCAAAACATAATTTTACGAGTCTAATACCTCTGAAAAGCATAATTTGAAATAACCGAGTCACTGTTTTTTACACAAAATAGCCCTCATTCTCGACTGACAACTTTATACATTGATCGATATTGGTTTCGTATTCAAGTCACTCTAGAAAATCTACAGTATGAAGCCTTTATCGACTATATAATATATACATTTTCAATTACTTTGCTTCAGTTGATGAAGAAAAAAATCCATGACGGAGTGAGTGGCTGAAACAGTGGCCGAACTGACCTTGTTCATCGGTTGTCTTGTGCTTCTTAACCAGTGGTTTGTGTTCCTCAGCTGTATCAGTATGAACACAATGAACCTAAAGTTATATAAATCTTTACTATTCTCCCTCCTCCCTCTATAAATCTTTACCCTTTCCTCTATAATTCTTTACCCTTAACCCAATAAATCTTAAGCCTTCCCCTGTAATTTATTACCTTTCCCCTATAAATCTTTACCCTTCCCCTATAAATCTTTACCATTCCCTCTATAAATCTTTACCATTCTTAGCCCTATAAATCTTGACCCTCACCCTAATATATCTTTACCCTTTTCCTTATATACCCTTTAAATCTTTACCCTACCGCTTTATTTTGCTCTCTCTGTAATCGTGTCATAAGGGACGACTAAAACTATGATTGTCCCACCATTTTATACTTGACTACAAAGACCCCTCCCTGGCTTTGATAACATCACCCCAAAGAATAATATATCACTATATAGTATAACATTATAGAAGTGGAATCAAGAGGAGTTTCTAGACGAGAACAAACGAGTCATCAGCTAACGACTATAGATCACGAAACCTATTTGATTTGATTTGATTACACTAATAAGGTTTACATAGTATGTGGTGGTTGTTATTAGGCTTGACGGTGATGACGAACACAACTTGACTTCAATATAGGCTTCTTTTTCAAGACAAACCATGCTGATTTGGCAGTTAATTATGTCATGTTATATGATGATGATGCGGTATAATGCATATGGGAATTTTATTTTGAATATCCCAATGGTCAGGAAGTAAATAATGTGAATTCATTGAGAATCTGAGATATACTGCCCGTCTAGTAACAGACTAGTTCAAATCACTTTCGGTCTGTATCTTACACAAATCCTATAACTTAACAATGAACATAAAGTCAATTGCTATAACGACCCAATAAAATGCACATAAAACTAAATGATTAATTACAGTCCGTGATAATAATGCAAAATATATACATACACGTCTAGTAACAGTTATAGTTCAAATCAATTTCGGTCTGTATCTTACATAAATCCTATAACTTAACAATGAACATAAAGCCAGCTGCTATAACGACCCAATAAAATGCACATAAAACTAAATGATTAATTTTTATGTGAAAATTGACTTTCAGATATCATACTGACGCCAACCATTTCTTCTATAGAAAGTATAGACAAACTGTCTTATGTCTTATAGGTTTATAGATGTTAGGTTAGGAGATAAACCAAGCGTTGATAAATTGATCTGATCAACTTGGTACAAACAAGACATACAGGTCCCTATACAGTCTAACAAAATGACTTATTAATGAAGAGCAGACTGTTTGGCCCTGGCTTAAATATTACGACAAATTTAACACATTTAGATTAATTAATGAAAATCATGCAAAATATATACAATCACATTTTATATATATTATATACATTATTCTAGTCTATATTGACTATGGAATGAAAATTACAGGCCGTGATAATTATGCAAAATATATACATACACGTTATATTATTATTTTTTATATTATTTACATTATTCTAGTTTATATTGACTATGGAATGTTGTAAAGTTAATATTAAACAAATTTCTTCTGACACAGCATCGTTAACAGAAGAGTGAAAACATTTCTGAATAATTATAATTATATGGAACGTGAATTATTGTTACCAATCTTTATGTTGTATACTTTTCTATCAAGGAATAAGCAAGGCCACAAAATCAGTCACATTTATATCCATGTCAGGTAGACGACAATAATTTACACCAAACCCTGATGAATGTTCTCTAACCAACATAAAATTCACGCTTACATACAGTCATTATAATATACATTTGACCGTATCCAATTTTTCAGTAAAGCCAAATCATGTTAAAAAAAAAACAGGATGACATATCCAATCGGCTAACCTTCCGTATTCAACGACTGGGATTTTATTGTAGAATATATATTTCCAATATTTTAAGTTGAATATCAAGAGTCGTGTCATTAGAAGCAGACGTGTTTCTGACATTTATTTTAATCTATAAGTTCCCATAGGTTTATCAACCGTCTATTCATATACAGTGTCTATTGCTTATTATATTATACATATTAATATAGAAAATACCACAGGCAGCTGGAGGATTTGACGTCAATTTCTGACCTTATAAATTAGTCGAAAACAAGCTCCGTTCTTCACGTTTGGTTTATTACTTGGAAATAACACACACGATCGCAGTTCACAACCATTGTTAATCACTACATCCGTTCTTCGACTTATTAAGTCGGATTTAAAAAAAAATCTATAAATAATTTAACAAAGCCTTGTTATCACAATTAAATATCAAAACTTTAAAAAGATTTAAAATGTTATAAACTACGTTTGTCTGTTTTTTGGGGGTTTTTTTCATGTTAAAACGTATTATACGCCCAGCTTTGAATGCATGTAAAAATCATTGTTTGTTGTCCATTCACATTATTTTCATGTCTATTCTAAAGAGACTTTGAAGGAGACAAAATAAAAATCAAAAGAATCTTTGAATAATTGTTGTCTGTAGAGTGAACGGAGTTGCATTATGAAAACACAAGCATAAGTCGGATAAATATTTCGGTTAAAAATTATCAGATCATAAAAATCAATAGTGATCATCTACATATTGACAAAAAGTTACAAAATAAAAATCAAAAGTATCCATAATGAACTGTTGCCAGTAGAGAGAACACGAGTTGCACCCTACAGCTAATGTAAAAAAAATGCCAAGTCAGAAACCGGAGAAAAATCATCGGATCATCATGACCATCGATAGGGATCATCTTCATACTGACACAGAGCCATAAATTAAAAATAAACGACAAGTCAGACATAATATTATCGGATCATCACGAAAATCGATAGGGATCATCTTCATAATGACATTGACCCACAAAATTAAAACCAAGAGAATCCATAAATAATTGTAGCCTGTAGAGTGAGCACGAGTTGCACCCTATAGCCGATGGAATGAAAAATGCTAAGTCAGACACAATATTTCGGTGAAAAGTTATCGGATCATCACGGAAATCGATAGGGATCATCTTCACAATACCATTGACCCACAAAAAGAAAGCCTGTAGAGTGAGCATAAACAAATGTGAACGAACCAACGTATAAAAACATCTTGATTCTGTTTGTGTTGAGCATAAAATATTGAACACCAAAAGAAAGCCTTTGAATCAATGTTCTCTGACGATAACAATAATATACGTCAAGACCCTGCTATGTTCTTATTATTCACAAGACATGATATATTCAAGAGACACCAAGAACGCACATTATATTATGAGGTCAGGACATCAGAGACTATTTTATTATACTTATTAATATAGAAAAAACCACAGATATGGAATGCCGTAACTGCCTTCTGTTAGTATTTTTGCAGTATCAGCATCTTTTTGTATTATCAGCATCATCTTTTCGTATTACCATCTTTTTCTGTTATCATCTTTTTGTATTATATGCATCATCTTTTTGCAGTATCAGCATCTTTGTGTATTATCAGCATCATCTTTTCGTATTATCATCTTTTTGCATTATAAGCATCATCTTGTTGCAGTATCAGCATCTTTTTGTATTATCAGCATCATCTTTTCGTATTATCATTTTTTTATACTGCAAAAAGATGATGCATATAATACAAAAAGATGATAATACGAAAAGATGATAATACGGAAAGATGATGCTGATAATACAAAAAGATGCTGATACTGCAAAAATACTAACAGAAGGCAGTTACGGCGTTCCATACACAGACATCCGAAGAAATGACGTCGATAACTTAGCTGATGTATGTGATTGAAGGCTTCGTTTAAATATTAAAACTTTAAAAAAAATTCAAAATGTTGTGAAAAGCTTGATTCTTTTTGTTTTTAGCATAAAATATTGTAAACACCTAAAGAAAGCCTTTGTATCCATGTTCCCTGACAATAGCATGTTGGTTTTCTTTAGAAATATATATACGTCAAGACCCTGCTATGTTTTTATATATTCACTAGAAATGATATATTCACGAGAAACCAAGAAAAGTTTAAAATTGATTTACAGCCTAGTGGCTAATTTTATGAGGATTCAATTTAATATCATGTACTATATAATATGGTTTGTCTTTCCATGGCGTGACTTGACGTTAATCAAGTCTGATAGTTTTTTACGCTCACCACTTTGTTTCTACTGCTTGTTAGTATTTATAATCAGATCAAGGAAATTGTTTTGGCTTTTCTGGTCAACTTTATATTAATCCATTATTTCACAGCATGGCCACAAGGCAAAGACGCCAGAAATTAGACGTTGATGGAGATCACGATTATGTTCGAATGGCAGCATTGTAATAACAAAATCGAAATTTAAAGGGGCCCAGGCTTGATTTTTAGGGGTCGTTTTGGGCCTTTGTTACATTTAAACAGTCCTCAGAAATACTCAAGCTCTAAGAAAATCACAAAATACCTTGAAATATACCTCAAACAAAAAATTTCACTTTTCATTTTTTTCCGTGCTGTACGCGGCTGGTCTCTAGTCAGTCTGAAAATTGTGTGTCCTGTTGACAAAGTCTACAATTGAAAATGCGTTGTAGTCTATTTATATAGATGACCGCTATTGCACGACGGGAAGGATAACTCTTTGATTATCAAGACCAACCGTTTTCCAATATGGCGGGACGTTCGTAATTTCTTAAGGCATTATGATTTTTCAAACACTGATAATTATGGATACACATGGATTTGAAGGCTCAAATTTCAAAGGTAAGCTCTTTAGACTATTTCTGATTAGCTAAACAAAAGATTTCATGTGTTTGAGGATGATTGTCCGAAACAAATGAAGCCTGGGCCCCTGTGGAAAATATTTGTTAAAACTTCCACTGTTGCTAGTAATTCCAGTTATCAGTTAGGCGTTGGTAATGTTAACGGAGAGAAAATTGCATTTTTACTTCAAAGCTACATCTGGAGTAGGCCTAATCTTTACATTCGGAAAAAAATTCATGTGCCACAAAAAAAAAAGATAGCTTGCCAGGCAAGGTAACATACGCCCACTGGCAGCATTGAAATTGAAAAATAAATAGAGCAATGACTCAAAAACATTCACTAAATGGATATTGAAGTCAAGGGCAAAAACTCAAAAACACCAAGTTTCATCAAAATCCATTGAAAATTGTAGCTTCTATTGAACCCAAAATAAAATTTTGACACAATCTTACTAAGTCAAGGGCAATAACTAAAAAACTGTTTATCGCAAAATCGTCCAAATCGAACTTGACCGTTGTCTTATCAATTCCAATGCTCACACCAAGTTTCATTTAAATCCATTGAAAATTGTAACGTCTATAGTGTCTACAGAAAATGAATTTTTACGCAATTTTACTTTACTTTTACAGTTCTTTAGACACTTAAAATTAAGATTAACTTTGCTGAGAGTGAAATGACAAAGTTAATCAAGATAGCTTGCCAGGCAAGGTAACATACGCCCACTAGCAGCATTGAATTTGAAAAATAAATAGAGCAATAACTCAAAAACATTCACTGAATTAATATTGAAGTTAAGGGCAAAAACTAAAAAACTGTTCATGGAAAATTGTCAAATTAGAACTTGACCATTATCTTATCTATTTCAATACTCATACCAAGTTTCATCAAATCTATTAAAAAATTGTAGCTTATTTTACTAAGTCAAGGGCAATAACCCAAAAACCATTTGTTTAAAAAAGTCAGAAATTCAATCTTGACTAATGTCTTATCAATTCTGATGCTTACACCAAGTTCCATCAAAATCCTTTGAAAATCACAACCACAATAGAAGTTTGACGCAATTTTACTAAGTCAAGGGCAATAATTAAAACAATTCATTGAAAAACTGTCAAATTCAAACTTGACTGAGGCCTAATCAATTCCAATGCTCACACCAAGTTTCATCAACATCCTCTGAAAATTGGAGAATTTATTTTATCGAAACTAAAATTTTGACAAGATTTTTTTAAGTCAAGGGCAATAACTCAAAAACCTTTCATGCGATAATTTCCATTTTCGAACTTGACTGAGATATCATAAATATATACATGTATACCAAGTTTCATCAAGATCAGATAAAAACTCAATTTTACTTAGTCAAGGGCAATTACTCATAAACTATTCATCAAAAAAAAACGTCAAATTTGAATTTCTGATAAAAACTGTAGCCTATATCGTGGATATAACCCAAAGTCAAGGGCAATAACTCAAAATCTGTTCATTCGATAATTTCCATTTTTGAACTTGACAGAGATATCATCAATATATACATGTATACCAAGTTTCATTAAGATCAGATAAAAACTGTAGCCTCTATTGTGGATACAACCCAAATTTGACGCGTTTTTACTAAGTCAAGGGCAATAACTCAAAATCTGTTCATTCGATAATTTCCATTTTTTGAACTTGACAGAGATATCATCAATATATACATGTATACCAAGTTTCATTAAGATCAGATAAAAACTGTAGCCTCTATTGTGGATACAACCCAAATTTGACGCGTTTTTACTGAGTCAAGTGCAATAACTCAAAAAACGTGCATGCGATAATTTCCATTTTCGAACTTGACCGAGATATCATCAATATATACATGTATACCAAGTTTCATTAAGATTGGATAAAAACTGTAGCCTCTATTGTGGATACAACCCAAATTTGACGCGTTTTTACTAAGTCAAGGGCAATAACTCAAAAACCGCTCATGCGATTATTTCTATTTTCGAACTTGACCGAGATATCATCAATATATACATGTATACCAAGTTTCATTAAGGTCGGATAAAAACTGTAGCCTCTATTGTGGATACAAACTAAATTTGACGCGTGTTTACTGAGTCAAGTGCAATAACTCAAAAACCGTTCATGCGATAATTTCCATTTTCGAACTTGACCGAGATATCATCAATATATACATGTATACCAAGTTTCATTAAGATCAGATAAAAAATGTAGCCTCTATCGTGGATACAACAAATGTGGACGGACCGACGGACCGACAGACCGACGGACCGACGGACGGACGGACAGGGGCGACGGCAATATACGTCCACATTTCCATGTGGGCGTATAAAAACCGTATGTAATACGGGAATGATGTCCACTATATATAGATTAAAATTGTAGTGATTACAAACACTCAACTCATAGGAAATAATTTTTGATTTGTTTGATTTTCAAAAGAATTTATCCTTGAGTAATTACAAACACTCACACCGAATTTCATCAAAATTCATCAAGAAAAACCAGCTTTTTTGTCCACAAATGATTCAAGAACAAATTCAGGCGCGTTTTCAAGAACAATAACTCATTAAATATTACTTTCATTTTCAAAAGGTTTCACCCTTGGGTTATAACAAGCACTCACACCAAGTTTCGTCGAAATCGATCAACAAAGAAATTCGAAAACAAGGGCAATAACTCACAGTAAATAATTTTCGATACACTTGATTGATTACTTTATTACTAACTCTCACACAAAAAGTCATCAGAATCCATCCAAAAACCAGCTCTCTATTATGTCCACAAAAAATTCAAGAACAAAGGCAGATGCGTTTTCAAGAACAAGGGCAACAACTCATATTAAATATTTTTCGATTGGCCTGATTTTCAATAGGGTTTATCCTTGATTAATTACAAACACTCACATAAAGTGTCTTCCAAATCCATCCAGAAAGCAGCTCTCTGTTGTGTCGACAAAGAATCCAAGCACAAAAGCAGACGGGCAATAAATCATATTATTGGTCTGATTTTGAATAGTGTTCATCATTGAGTGATTATAAAAGACTCACACCAAGTTTCGTCAAAACCCATCACGAAACCAGCTTTCCATCGTGTCCACAACACTAATGTGTGACTTATGTGTGGGCGTAAAAAAAATAAAAAAGTTATTGAAGCAAACACCTCAGAATAGACCCGAGTCTGATTATATCAAAGAATCGTCCAAGAAACCATGATCATGGTAAAAAAAAAAAACCCTTTAAAATTTATTGTTTTGATTAAACTACGTCAATAATGCATTTCATTTCAATCAGATATGTCGAATGCAATGCTTCAGAGCAGAAATGGCTGTATATGAGGTACATTCCCAGTAGCAACAACCAATGGCTGTTTTAATACATGTACATTACATTAATTAAGAAACAGACCAAAGCCAACACAATTACATTTAAATTAGTTTCAATGTCTGGCCTAAATTTGCAATTACATACCGTAAAGAGAAAAGACATTATTAGAAAACGCAACCATAGTTTAAATGTGAAATCGAACAAATAACCGTTCAAAATATTGAAAAAAACAATTTAAACTTTAAACATAAAGGTTTTCATGCTCTTTAATTAGTGATTAACACTCCAATGGTCATATACGACACTCCTTAATTATCACAATCCTCCCAATCGCAATAAAATGACTTAATTATGTACTTCGTTAATAAAGACGTGTGTCATACCATAATATTATATTCCCTTCCGTTTCTTGTTAGATGTGTCTAATAAGGATTAAAATACCCTTTGATCTTTGTTGACCAATATCCTTATTGGTACGGGCAATGTGCCAAAAGCATACCAATATTTTTCAAAATAACTACGTTATTGTATATACTTTGTGTAATGCTCCACAAGCAGCTCAATGCGTTCATTAAATTCCGTGACACAAAGACCAAGGTGTAGGTGATCATTACTGACCTTAATGGACTGCTTTCGGTTTTTATACGGCCACATGAATATGTGGACGTATATTGTCGCCGCCCCTGTCCGTCGGTCCATCAGCATTTGTGGTAGACACAATAGAAGCTCCCTTTTTATATGGAGTTTAATGAAACTTGGTTAGAGTATTGGAATTGATAAGACTGCGGTCAATTTCGAATTTGACAATTTTTCGATGAACTGTTTTTGATTAATTGCCCCTGCCTCAATATTTGTTGTAGACACAATATAAGCTACAATTTTCAATGGATTTTAATGAAACTTGGTGTGAGCATTGGAATTGATAAGACGATGATCAAGTTTGAATTTGACAATTTTTCGATTAATGGTTTTTGAGTTATTGCCCCTGCCACAATATTTGTTGTAGACACAATAGAAGCTACAATTTTCAATGGATTTTAAATGAAACTTGGTGTGAGCATTGGAATTGATAAGACAGCGGTCAAGTTCGAATTTGACAATTTTTCGACGCACAGTGTGTGAGTTATTGCCCTTGACTTAGTTACATCACGTCAAAATTTATAGTTGATGCAATAGAAGTTACAAATTTAAATGGAGTTGATGACACTTGGTATGAGTATTGGAATTGATAAGACATCAGTCAAGTTTGAATTTGCCGATTTTTTAAAATCTTTTTTTGAGTTATTGCCCTTGTCTTAGTGAAATTGCGTCAAAATTTTATTGTGGGTGCAATAGAGGCTACAATTTTCAATTGATTTTGATAAAACTTGGTATGAGTATTGGAATTGACAAGTTTTTTTTAAATTTTTTGATGAACATTTTTTGAGTTATTGCCTTTGACTTAGTAAAATTGCGTCAAAATTGTATTGTTGATGCAATAAAACCTACAATTTTCAAAGGATTTTGATGAAACCTGGCGTGAGCATTGGAATTGATTAGAGCTCTGTCAAGTTTGAATTTGACAATTTTTCAATGAACAGTTTTGAGTTATTGCCCTTGCCTTAGTAAAATTGCGTCAAAATTCTATTGTGGTTGCAATAGGAAGCATAAATCAAAGGATTGTTAGAATTGATAAAACAGTAAATTTGAATTTGCCAAAAAAAATTTTTTTTTGCGTCAAAAATTTTGTGGATGCAAAAGAAGGTACAACTTTTTAAAAGATTTGATGAAACTTGTATGAGTATTGAAAAAGATAAGATGGTGGTTAAGTTTGAATTCGACGATTTTTCGATTTGAGTTTTTGCCATTGGGTTCAATATTCAGTGAATGTTTTTTGCTTAATATATATTATTCAAATTCAAGGCTGCTAATGGGCGTATGTTACCTTGCCTGGTAAGCTATCTTTAACCTTTACTGATCCATCCGGGAAAAGCCATTAACTCAAGAGAAATCTGTATAGACTAAAAAAAACTCCATATTATACAATGTATCGGTTTATGCCGTTAAACTATAATAATAACTTAATATACATTATCATACAGACTGGAAGTGATAATTCTAACGAAATATTTATAAACTCTATTACAAAGCTTTTAAAGGGATAATAGGCGTTAGAATACACTCGTCCTACGGCTTATATTTGTGTTTCATATTGACTGTTAGTTAAATAAGTGCATCCCACACTGTACCAAATTTTAAAAAGCCACAATAAAAATATATTCGGAATTTTAAAAAAAAGTGAGCCAGCGACGATTCCATTCAGTTTGAGAATAAAAGCGTCTGGTAAATCAACGCTAAAACATCATTGTGGAATTCAACAGTAGGGGTCAAGGACGCGTGAAAACTCACATGTTAGACTTACTTCCCTTTATATTTACACGATTTGAAAATCGCTTGATGGATGGCTCAAGCGTTTTATGATTAACTACTTTATTTGGGTGATTTATCGGATTTTAGAGGGATTTTGATGTATAGGTAAGTCCACTGATGGGTATATACGGTTATTGTCCAAATTTGAGTGAACTTAAAATTTTATGTTCGTTCTAACGCCTATTATCCCTTTAAAAGGCACTTTCGAGAAGAACCTAGGATTTTACACCTCAGATATATGGGATCTTATCTGAGAACTGCTAATAATATTCAAGGGCTTTTCCGACAAGGACGTCTTTAAACTTTAAGTATAATTACAGACGTCAGATTGCAAAGCCAAATGGTGCAAATTGGTGCCATCATTAAAACCAAGGAATCTCTTACAATCCAATTGATCGAAGTTGCCAGATGTTGATATTTTCGGTATCAGAATTTCTTTCCGAGTTCATTGTCAACCTGGTGACTCTTTCAAGGTGTCCACATGAAAGCTCAAATTCTTTTTTTATACATTATACTTAAAATTTTAAACCCAAATGTTTGATCAAAACAAAAGTACTTTACAAGAAAAAACATTTATTTCAAAACGATGCGTGAAAAATCGATAAATCGAAAATACTAATAAAGAAAATGTTGATTAATCACTTTTAAAACACCGGCTGGCTGATCCATTGTATCATTCCGACAGTTAGCTGTGGCAAATATTACATATAATAAAATACCAGCAGTACCTCAATACAACTTAATTGGGATTTTTTACAAATCCTCAATAGTATTGATTTATTGAAAATATTATAAAGAAAATATGGATTGAAAATGAAGTGGTCTACTTAAGTTTACAACTTTTTTTTACAAAATGAATAATTTCATTGACCTCACATGGGAAGAATGAAATCTGTCTTACAACCCTATTTAGAAACAATAGGCCTAATTTAGAAACTCCACCTAGAAACAACGAATCGCATCTTTAAACCTGGGTAAAAAGAGGACCCCGTTTTACAACTCCACTTTAAAAGAATTAACCTTAATCTGTCACCTCGTGTTGGGAACCCGCCTATTAACATTTCATTTCACTTTGAAACCCAAAGTCGAAACAATCAACAGCGCTAGAAATTAAGTTCTACGATTTCACCGAATTTGCACAAGCTTGTACGATTGATTTTTCAAAACTGAAAGAGCGTGGATTCTCTAAACCATTTTTAAGAAACAGAAAAATGCCACTTTAGCACGGATAGTAGCTAAAAATAGACTTTATGCCGAAGAAGGGCTTAAGGAGTGCCCCGTGTATGTCAACCAGATGCAAAACATGTCCCTTTATATCAGAAACTCATTATTTTTTAAGAAACTCTACGAATAAAAGATACCCGATCCAAGGGCACTTTACATGTGAAAACTCGAATGTAATATACTCAATTTCATGTAAAACATGTCCCAACGAATACGTCGGAGAAACAAAGAACAAATTACGCACTCGTTTTAATGCTCACAGATCAGATATTAAATTAAAAAAGACCAGCCCGTTTCTAATCATTTCAATCTTGACGACCATTCACTTGACGATCTCACCTTAACCCAAATTGAGCGCATAGAATCGACTTGTCTGGAGATGAAACTACCAAATTCCTTCAATCTAGAAAAGCCCATTGGACTGAGACATTAAATACAGCAAGACCCATAGGACTTACTATTCACCATAATGCAGCCAAAGCTTTGTCGTCCCCTTCAATACAACCAGTAATAAAGCAAGCAAGATACTAAATGCCCATTATAAGAATCAAGAGAAATTCCCCATGTCTATAAGCAGAAAATGATAGTGACATATTCAAAAAATCAGAACTTAAATGACAACCTTGTTCAAAGCAAACTAAAACCAATCTGTACATAACAGGTACTATACTTCTCACCCATTGGGCTAGTTATTATTATTTTTCTAATTTCAGATAAGAACAGAAGAAAACCATCAAACAGATCCAAATCCCCATTTCTCAATAAAATATTTGTTCCACCCTAGACCTGTACATATGGGAGAATCAATCACTCCCTTCTCCGAAATCTATTGGAAAACACACAATTAACCTCATTTGAAACCTCACCTCCAAACAATCAACGTTATTTGAAAACTTGGAACAATTAACATTATTTGAAACCCAACATCCAAAAACTTATTTGATACCCCACCTCCAAACAACGTTATTTGAAACAATTAACCTCATTCGAAACCTTGAAACCTAACCTTGAAAATACACAAATAAAACTGACCTTTTTTTTTTAAACCCATCTTACAAAAAAGTAACTTATTTGAATCCACACAATTAATCTTGTTTGAAAACTCGCCGTGAAACAAAACTTAGTTAAAACGTCACCTCAAAAAAACCTAACACTTTAAGTTGCTTTTGGGATTATTCCAATGGAAATTTAATTCCATTTTGATTGATATGTGCTCTTGTTACTGATGTAGAGCTCTTGAACCCACGGTATTCTAACGATTTTCAATTTAGAATGACACAATTCCAATCTCAAGAGTTTATTTCTAACTTCAGTTGCTAGATTTAAATTCTAACAAAGACGCCATTGAGCTCATGCAATTACGGAATTGACAAAAAAAAAAAAAAATTCTTTGATATTTGTAATGTAAATAATAACTATACCACAAGTATATTCAAAGGTGAAAAATAGTGAAGTTTTAGTTTTTATATACCGTTACTTTCATAACTACATGTAAATAAATTAACAATAAAGAAATCTATATTGGCAGGGTAACATATGCCTACATAAATAACGGAATGGCAACTAAAATCCTATTGAATATGTCTTCCCATATCGCACCCTTTACCAGTTCGCGTCCCGACTTATTCCCAGGTCGTCACTTTCCCATTTCACCACTATACCAGGTTCGTCCCTTGCCAAAAATTATGGCCCTTCCGAATTAGACCTTCCAATTTTTTCATTTCTCTTTTATATTATATAAATCTTCAGAAATTATGCTTGTTCTTGGTTCGATTTCTGGCCAAGACTGTATTCCCTGTTTTACGTGGTATGGAGCTGGTGGACTGGCAATGAAAAGTTACTATTTTCGCGGATGAGACGATAGACCAAGCGGCAGTGTGCATCTTGTAGCGCTTGTGAAAGATGCAGTTGGAATTCGATACAAAGTAGATTCAACCACCGATACAATGGCAACATTTCCCACATAACATTCCTAACCAGAGAAAAATGTTATATATTATGATTAAAGAATAACATTTTTGTTAATATATTTTATACAAAATAAATCTAGATATTGGTCCTCAGTACCAACAAAGATTATAGGGGCAGTAAGCAATTGTTAAAAAAAAAAACTTTGTAAACTTAACCTCTTTATTTGTAAAATATGCATTTTATTTCTACGTATCTACTTGATTAACCTGAAATTGCAAGTGTTCAACAAATTTGTGTCTATCCCTCTGTCATAATGCAATGAAAATTGGTTTTAGGCAAAAATTATAATTAACGAAAAAGGGAATTGGCGGGATAGGAAAGAGAAATTTGGAATAAGGGTTAAAGTGGCAAAACAGAACAGCAGCGAAATGTTGAGGAACAGATAAAAAGGGGAATAGTTTGGGTGTTAAGTGGGACCATTCGATATTGGAATACTTCCCTAATGAAAGGAGAGAATAAATTTCGTTCATTTTGTAGTTTTGGAAGAAAAACACGTTGACAAGATAAGATATAATGTGATAGCAAACAAGCGCAAAAAATGAAATAAAATGAAAAAGAATATTGGATTACCTGCTCAACGACAAATATCCTAAAATCTAATTCCTGTCTTTTTAATACTGGTATTAAATGAGCTAAAAGCACTGTTAAATGTGATAATCGGTCTCTATATGGTATGATAATAGCTACACGGTATCTAGGAACACAATCTGTAGGTCTCCAATGACCCCCAGGCATAATATCCGGATTAGATGCTAAAACGTCACTAAATTCCACATGTTCATCACTATGATTCACTTTGGCCATTGCCGAACCAACTGAAAATAGAAAATAAGACAATACATCCAGTAAAGTTTTGCATTGTTATTGACAGTTTGCGAGTTTATTGACCTAGTGTAATAAGATTTCGCTTCGCTCAGTTAGTATGCGAATTGAGTTGACACTGTAATGGGGGCGTATAAACGAATAAATCTCTGATGAAGGGTTATAAGACGTCAACTAAGAGAAAAAAAAAACACAATACGACCTCAAGTCAGTTAAGAAAACGTGATATCGCATATGAAATGGTTCACTTAAACTAAACACAATTTAGGCTGGCAGATCAATTAAAATATCCAACTTCAGGTCAACATAAGTTGTTTCTAGTTACAAATACGCGATATATAAAAAAGAAGTAATACTTTTGTCGACTTCATAAATGGCTTTCAGAATAACTTGCAATGCCAATAATTGTTTCGTTAAGATATGTTCATTGTCCCAATTTATTTAAGTAACAAAGTGATGTATCACTTAAAGTAAATATAGGACAATCAATTGAGCACAGATATTTTGTTAAAGAATATATATGGGCAAAGCGTTTTTAAGCATTTGATATAGGCACACATAATTATTCACTTAGCACACACTTTGCAGGAACAATAATATTCGGCAAATAGTCATTAAGGCACACAAATAAACGGCACAATTTCAATAAGGAACACATGTGAGGTGGGGACGGAGGAAGACCCAAGAATTCAAAATTGTCCAAGGTTATGCCTTTGAAATACATGTACATCAATTTTATTGAACGTGTGACCAGACCTAATCCTGCATTGTTTGAAATATGAATAATAAAGATCCATCGAGAAACAAAACTGAATTTGTTTGACAAGATCTGACATTTGTTTCACAACATTGAAATATGTTTCAAAAATCTGATATTTGTATCACAAAATAACATTGTTCTACCAAATAACATTATTTCACAAAACTAACATTGGTTTCAGAAAAATGACATTTGTTTCACAAAATTGAAATATGTATCCCAAAATGACATTTGTTTCACAAAATTGACATTTTTTGAATGGACAGGGACGATGACAATATACGTCCACATTTTCCTGGTTGTAAGTAGTTAGTTTTCAAAAAGATCTCTTAAGGTTGATTTCATTTGATACATATGATTGATTGTTATTGTCCAATATTAATCTCGTTTTAAATCAATAGAATTAATGGTCCTATTTACTCAGATCTCTATTGCTGACAATGAAATCAGTTTAGTATTATTTATGATAGTTGTTGCTTGATCATGAATTATCAAATCAGTACAGTATCTATAATACGTTTCTTTCTTTCGGCTCTGTCATACATATGCGATTAAACGAGTGTATAAAAGTGTATATACAGTTAACCAACATCGAATACGTTATGAATAAGGTTTTTTTTTTAAAATCGGTGAAGTAAGCCGATATGACCTTTTTCGTTTATGACGAGAGGAAGTCGTAAAAGAATTGGAAAAACTGCTATCATAAGCAGTTCATACTTAAAACTTCTAAGTATTCGATGTGACCGGGGGGATATTCTGTCAGTGTCAGCCCGTGCCAATTTGTAGTACATTTGGAAGTATTTATATCCAAGTAGTAATAGAGATGAGAATAGAGCTCATATTGGAAATTATACCACTAAATGAAGTTCATAAACAAGAATTATACTTCCTTCAAATCTAAAATGACTTCACTATATCAACAAAAACCTAATACGACTGAGCCACCTTAATGGAAATAAACCTGCCCTAATACCAACGACATACTTCAAGAACATTTAACGAAGATGTAAAATAACAACTGTGCCAAAATAGAAAATAAGTAGTTTTCCATGCAAGAAATCTATCAAAACCATCATAAACTTGAAACGTGACAGCAAGATACGAATATCGCGTGTACAGCACTTCGAAGTATTATATAACTATATAGAGTCTGAACTAGCTGCTAACTGTATCTCTTTAAAATTGACACACCGATTACATCAAATCAACGACTACACCCTTTAAAAGGAAGTTAAATGAGAAAATAGTCAAAACTTTTTAAAGGGGGTCGTTATTCAAATGACTGTGGTTCCTGCAACTCCTTACATGACACGGCATTTCTAACTTATAAAACTCATCCAAATTTTGCTTCACCGTTGCCTTATATTTACTACAACTAAGACCACACTTAACAAGGATACCAAGATCGTCAAAATACCTAACCCAATGAAAAAAGTATATCAATCGAAATATATTGTAACATAGATTGTATATTTCTAATAAGTAAAGAGTTCAAGTCCTGTTTGATCCAAAGTACATTCTATACACAAATTCTTAAGTATTAATTCTCAAGCCAATCAATAACCTTTCCAACAATAATACATTGTAAATACATGAATATTGACTTGGCTCAATTTCTACGACTAATAATTGTAATGAGGGCATTGCTAAATCTCAAGAATCCATTGAATATGAGATATTCCCAGCTTATTAGATATCATGCTCAAACCTGTACCATCCAAGTCAAATGCTTCGGATATACAAAGACTAATCCACTTCACGCAGATAAAAGTAATAATTCAAGGTCAGTAATAAATGTCTAGTAGACCATATTAATGTAGTACTTAACATCACAAAAACCGATCTGTTATTTCCAATATTAAAAATAAAGGCAACAATTGAAACGGCGATTCTTATTACATAATATGTGTATGAGGCAAATTCACAAAAGGAAGTCTCCAAACTAATCCACATGTTATTAAGTTTAATTGTAATGCAAATGGGAAATGTTGTTTAACCTTAAAAATGTAACTAAAGAACTCATTAACAACCTTGCGTTAGAAGACCATCACAAAACACTTTCGAAATCAATGTCAAACCAAGGTGACATACACCCACCAGCACCTTTGATTGAAAGTAAAAATCATTCTTTGTTGACCATTCGCATTTGGTTTAAGTCCATTCATAGAGAATATTAACTAGACTTTCATGAACCCACAAAATAAAAAAATCCAGAAAGAATTGTAGCCTGTAAAGTGAGCATGAGTTGCACCATATAGCTAATGAAGTGTAAAACGTCGAACACAATATTTCGGTGAATAATTATCGGATCATCTCGAAAATCGATAGGAATCATCTTCATAATGGCAATGACCGAATGACCCACAAAAAACATAAGAAAAGATCGCCGGGGCGATTCCAATATACGCCCAAAATATAAATTTGTGGGTATATAAAATGTGGAAAAGTCGTGTTATAGAAACACAGGTCCTTAAAAATAACTCAAAAGCGCAATTTTCGAATTTTTAATACATTTATATAGCAACGGGGTTCGTAATATGTGTTCTTTAATAGCACATACAATCATCCCATAAATTCTGTTGACATTATACATGTCACTGATAACATAGTTTACATACGACAGGCTTACGGCAGACAAATGACATTTACAGGTAAAACTTGTTTAGCAATGGTCTACGTAACAGTTAATGCGCTACAGAAAACGAGATTTGAATGTTAATGAATCGAATGTTCAGATAGAAAACTAACTTTTTTTAAACTAGGACCCCGTGCAACGTTCCCAGAAACATCGAACTTAAGTAACATTTCCTGAAATGCTAAAAAGAAAGTCGTGTGATTAAGGTAATCTTACAAGAGATGTATAATCTGGAGAAATTTACAGAATACATGTGTATGTGAGAAACTTGAAGAGAATTAATCATGGTAAACGAACAAGGGATGTTGTTCAGTTAAAACTTATAAGTGATTTCGTCCAGATAAACTGATAAGAGACGTGGTCTATTTTCAATTAAAAGAGATTTGGTCCAGGTAAACTTACAATAGATCTTATAAGATCTTCAATATTTTAGGGGATATGGAAACCGTATATGTATTAAAATGATATGAAAGATGTGTAAATGGAGATGATTCTATGATTCAGGTGGAAGAACGTGGATTGAAGAATTATTTTACAGAACAGATAAAGCATCCCTGAATTATATTCATCCGAATATCGCCCAATCAAAACTGAGATCGTGCCTACAAGAAAAATTTGACAGTCTTTACAGTTTATAGGCCGGTTACTCCAAAATAGTGCATCCAATTTTTTACAAAATCGAATTTGACTGAGATCTCATAAATATTTATATACATGTATACCAATTTAATTCAAAATCAGATAAAATTGTAGCCTATATGTTTTTTTTTTTATCAAGGACAAAACCTTGTTATAGGATACTACAAATTGTGAACTAATTTGATCACATCCTTATATAAAAGGCCATCTTCGAATCGCCTATACCTTTGCTGCAATAGCCATCTTTCTTATATCACAGAAATATGTAAATGCAGTGATTTGATTGGCTTGTACTTTAACCAATATAGCCAATGATAGTCCACCACTAGAAGTATCGGGTGATGACTGTAGCCTTTTTCATGTCTGATGCGATATTAATTACTAACGTGATGAAACAATTGGGTCTATTCTGCTATTCTGCACGGCAATTAGTAACAGCTGTTGGAATCAATAACAATCTAAACGTATTAATAATTCCACATCTAACCTCTAACCAGGCATTGTCATAATAATTTTTCTATCAAACATAGACTGAATATTTTGTATGGTAACATTAAATAATAGTGAGAGCATTTCTCGTGCTCGTAATTGTTCAATTGTAATGGTTCACCATTCTCGGATTTCTATCGTGGCCTAGAAGCAGTATTCAACTCTTTCAGTCGTAATTGTAGGCTTCTGAGTTGCGCACTGCTTATGCAGTTGCGTTGAATATTCGCCTTCTATAAGACTCCGCAATATAGGACGGTTCTTTCTGAACTATGGACCTTATCGACAAGACGAACAATCTACTGGTGCATATATCTATTATTCAGACAGACAATAATAAAGTTTTGACCTTATATTATAATTTCATCCTTTAAATGTAGATTTAATATATTGGTACTTCATGCATTATTCAAAAGATAAATGACCTTTTGAAAACATAAATTTGAATATTATCTTAGAAATACTATACAACGTACCATTCGCCTTCAAAGATAAAAATAAATTTGCAATATAAAGTAACAACATATTTGAACGATTACTAAACCCTCTATTGCGATATGAACTCAAATTATTTATAGGAAAAATCACCACAATATATGCCTGTCAAATAAAAAAGAATTTATTTTGAGGTCGATAACTTAATGAAAATCTATTTTGGACCCAATTCGACTGTCTCGATTACTTTCATCAAGCCTGTGTGTCTACAAACAAACTTCTGCATTAGCACAGAAAGAAGCCCAAAACAGTCTTCTAAGTTGGTCAAGAAGATGCAAAACATGTGCCTGTATATCAGAAACACATAATAGTTTAAGTACATGTACAAATAAAAGGTACCAGCTCCAGGAGCATCTAACAAGTAAAAACTCGAATGTAATTTATTCAATTTCATGTAAGAAATGACCCTAACAATACGTCTAGATTTCCTCGGCGTATAAAAATAATAGACATTTGAATAGCAGATGTTGGTGAAATGCAACTTATTTAAATTAAGTTATAAATGATTATGTTCAGAGTTAACATAATGATATATACATACATAACATATTGTAAGTTAAATATGTCATATTAAAAACATTTCTTATTAATTTACACTGAAACGTGTGCTGTAAAATATATTAAACAGTTGAACCTCGTGTATGTAACTATTAGCAGATAGTCAGAAGATCTCGTATAGAGAGATGTATACTAGTATACGGTAAAGCTTTTGCAAAATTTGAACAAATAATTACTCGGTTTATGGGGAACCTTTATATACTTTGGATTCAATATTAACAGAACATATTATGATGTGCATTGTGGATAAGCTATCTATAATACGAGGTTTTTATATAAAACATTCATGACCTTTAGACTGTGTTACTGCTCAAAATAAAAATCAAAATTATACAAGAAACCTAGACATCACCCAGCCGTGAAAAACAAGATGCAGAAAAATTAAATTTAGATATAATATGTTTTCAATAACGTATTTGTATTGTTATAAATAGCAGTCTATTTATGTACTAAGTCTTAGCATGTCATTTAATTAAACAGTTGTATTGTTTACTTGACATTTCCTCCATTAGTTATACTTTAGTTTATGTCATATTGCATGTCGTATTAGTGTATAATTATATATAGAATGACCTCAGTTTTTAAGATTTTGGGGAAGGGTTATTGATATTTGCATGTACAAGCATATTTGCAATTAGTGGTGTCATCAAACTTATTTGGCGAGTCCACAATCCTGAGCTTTATTTCTGTAGCTTATTAATAATGTAAAGTGTAGCTATATAATTATATGACATTTAAGAATACAGTGTCTTCAAGAGATAGTGACAACGACCAAAAACCAAAAACGTTACGTTGAAATCCAATCAGCTGGTATCAAAAATCCAAAACCGGAATTTGGTCAGTAGTTGACATTAATTGCTTTTGATGGAAAAAATACCTTGAAAAAAAGATCTTGACTTTCTAATCGAGTAGCTGGCAGCCAAGACTTATCATTGTAATAACAAAAATCATGTTATATAATTTATCATGTATTATAATAAGATTTTACAAGTGTCTCGAAATCAAGGGCAATAACTAAACAAAAAATGTTTTTTCTTTGGTCAATATCCAAGTTTCATCAAGGTCAACTGAACTATACCTTTCCGTATTTCGTTTATTTCTTCCTTTTATTTTCTACGAAATTGAGAATTACACATAACTGCTTTTAATGTTTTTGCTAGAATTGACAGATTGAATTTCAGTTAGATAGAAATCCTATTCAATTTAGGTTTGAAATAGGGCAATATCTTGGTAGCCGTTAAGATCTCATGAATTATAAGTATCATATGTTATTTACACAATATGAAATAACATATCATAGTTAATATTGAATGAATGAGTTTTACTTCCTACCTCTACATCTTCTACATGAAGACGGGCAACACCGTGTAGTGTGCAATGAGAGAAATTTTTGCCAGAACAGAGGCATTTGCCTACTCTTTTTCGATTTCCAACGGTCGAGGGATCAATTAGATATGTTGAAGGAATTTACGTTACTTAAAGCTCATAGTCATACAAATAGTTCTATTCACATAAAATATTTTCTGACATCAAAAGGTCATGTACAAAATTTCACAAAGCAAGACAGAAAATAAAATTAGTCAAACTAAAACACAGACTGGTTAATAACACTCGACAGAAAATAACTGATACCATACTATACCCCTGACCTTATGTGAGTATCTAAAATAATAATAGACATCTATCGAGTTTGGATATCGCTATTGTATATACATGCACATGACTGCATTGAGTTTTAGATTCTTGCAAGAGAGTAAAAAGATACCAAATCAAACGGGCACATGATATAAAAACTTGATATATGGGATAAATATAGCTCGAGGCGTCTTACATTGTTGTAATGTAATTGGAATTTACATAAGTAAGAGCTGTGTAATAAATGTGTATAAGACAATTAATACTTACGCAATCCGCGAGGCTCTAAAGAACAAAATCGTTTGATTTTCACTTTCCTTTGTGGTTTATTAACATCCCAAAGCCTAGTTCTATTTTTTAAAAAGGGGAATAGCTTTTGATAATTTCTCGTTTCTGATCCACTACTATTGCTAAGGAAAGTTATATTTGGTAAATCTAAGGTTATATTTACAAGATTTCCATCACTGTCTTGGTCATAATTATACAACTCAGACAGTTCGTCATTTGTATCCACAGACGATGAAGATTCAACCGGTTTCCGAGCTTCCTGCATGGCCCTGAGAATGATATCTGAGGTCCGACTGGCGTAAATTTCACTACGAAGTATTTCACTGTGTTGTTCAATGCTCGGTACGTTTTGACGCATTAATGTTGCGATACTTTTTTCTAACTGTCGTAATTCCTGACGGTTTCGATTGTTCCTGGAACGGGGATTTCGACTACCGTGAAATCTACCGTTAAATTTGTGATGAACGACCAATATTTGAGACAAGGTTATCATGACTAAGACTATGCACAAGGCGAGAATGACTACCTCTCCTGAAACAGGCGGGTTATTTTTGCTACGTTTGTTCATGGTTCCTTTCTTTCCCCTGTGAAAGAGATTCCACAAGACACAAATCACAACGTGGTATTATCCAACACAAACGACTATTTACACCAAACTGACGACACGATATACCCTGAATTCTCATTTTCTAATCCCAATCTACGACATCAGTAAACCTAAAACACATGGTCAATGAGGAAATAGATATACACATATATTTATGATTTGATAATAGGTAAATAGCAATTCAATAGACGATTCTGTACACAGCCTCGATTTCGCATCAAGTCAAGATGAATTCAAGCCACCAATACACTGTACAGTATAAATTAGAACGCCGTGTTCTTTTCAAATCGGTTGGTAATGTGAGAAGTGTGCCAGACGGACAATTCGTGGCAGATGATTTACTCAAGCAGACGACTATTCCGCATTTCCTTCGAAAGATACGATAGTAAAGCCGGTGTTGTAATGTGATATTCACAGTTTCTTCGAGTTTAAGTTATACTTATCCGTATAGTGTGTCGATCCAATACATTTTGTACTAAAAATGATAAGAAACTCTTCAATTTTTTTTAACCAATCAGTTAAAAACACTCAAATGAACTATACAACACACCACATAACAAAGAACACGTAATGCAATGAACAGTACATCCGAGGTCAACTTTCTTTTCACACTAAATTCATTCATTCACTTGAGGAGAATACAACCTGTCGCCTCAATATCCCAGTTATGTTATTTTCTTATCAAAACCTCTAGATAATGAAGTATAATTTATACATTCTTCACGTGAATAAAGTTCAAATGAATACACTCCCGTCTGTCCGTATCTTATCTGTTCATATATATAGAATAGACAATCCCCGGAAGATATAGTCACAATGTTTGTTCATGGTTGACTGACTTTTTGTGACAAATCGCCTGTTTTGTTTCTCCATCACCATTCATTACCTACTATAGTCCGAATCTCTGACAATTTAACTTTAAATCGCACTCAGTTGCTCGTCTACGGGGATGTCACTTACTTTCGTACTAATCAATAGAAAACCTCTGAAGAAAAACACGACAATTCTGCAATAAACCTTAAGAGATTAGGCCCTATGTGGTACATGTATGTGACAGTTTTGGCGAATGATAAATAAAACTAAAAGGTGGAATAAAAATGCAATCTTAATATCAAAAGTATTAATATGTATATATGATCAGAATACCACCCACATAAATAATAATCTGAATAATCTGTTGTGTTGTGTCTTATCTTATTTCTGTTATTTGCGGAAATTGTGTATCGGTGTCCGTTCATATGTCCGGTCAGGAATTATCGATGCAGCAGAAAATAGTAGGGACGTATTGTGTCTTTATCCATTCCCTGTGCATTCAGTTCTTCCGTTCGTCTTCCGTATTGGTTATGTCGGACTGGGCACTGTACCTCGCCTATTCTTAATAATTCTCACCTCAAGTCTACATTAAAAGTGATTGTCGGTAAAAATAATTCAGTTAAAAAAACAAAAAACTAAAATCAGATGTAGCGCAGAGTGAGGCTTTGCTTATGTGGCACATTACAAGAGAATGTGAAAAAAATAACTTTTTATACGCCCACATGAATATGAATTGACATTTCGAAAACAGGGACTTACGCAATGTCCCACATTACAATAACTGGGTTATCTCTTGCGACAGATCTGTCGGTGCGTTTAAGACCACGTGCCTCGGTATCACTGCACAAAGATAAGAGTTCATATAATAGTTCGTGACTCTTCTTTGACAATGGTTCATATAATAGTTCAAAACTTAGTAATTCACAATTTCGCTTTGACAATAGTTCATATAATAGTTCACGACTTAGCTTTGTCAATAGTCCATATAATAAATCACGACCTTTCTTTGACAATAGTCCATAAAATAGTTCACGACCTTTCCTTTGACAATAGGTGAAAATTTGTCGCATTCACACTCAAAGAGTGGGTTCTGTGCCATGCTGTTCAGCCACGTTTCATCACTGTCTGATTCATTTCTCTATCATGTCAAACATTAAACTTTAAGGTCTCGATTCAATATCATCTTACTCTGATGGCAATAGATCAATCATCTCTGGGACCAGATAATTTAATGGTAAGAACTAAGTTGAACATTACACTCGTTATAATGTTCTTGTTACTAGGCACCATTCTTTGACGAGTTTTCTATCTCATCGTCACACCACAAAGATTTATTCAACCATTTCAATAAAATGATGAGATAAAAGAAATAAAATTGAAGCGGAGAGTGGGGACCATTTTACTTTTTTGTCCACTAATGGATATATACCATAATTTGGTCAATTTGTTTATAAGTGTACAAAATTTAAATTTTATGTTGTTGTAAGATGTCCTTTTCCTTTAAAAATAGTGATGCATAATGTCAAGCAAAATTTTTTGAGATAATAGGCTGTTTTCTCTCGAAAGTTCGCCGAATTATTTTTGAATAAGTTGAAAGAAATTACTATATACGGGAAACAGTGACAGTGATTGGTACAAAATCAATAGAAATAAACTATGCGAAATATTAGCTGGTTTCCATGCCAACAAACTTAGTGATTGACGACTTGTCGTAACTGTTACATATTAAACAATAAGATTATCATACGTCAAATTAACGAAGCATCCTTTAACATACAGTTAATTATGTAAGTTGATGTCTTTTCATAGGATATGATTTAAATTTACTTGGTGTTTAACGAAAGCGTTACGTGATATTGGCAGACCCTATCAAGCAGAGCATGTCCGTGCCTATGCCATAGTAGACATGCCCTATACAAACAAAGGACTGGAGGTACTGAGGAGAATCTGTTAAATATCTTCTCCATTATACATTGTGAAATTAAGCCCCTATCCCCTGTGGCTATTGTGCCAGGCATGCTCTCGTTATCTACAAACGATTTAGATTTCTATGGATGGATGCTGTTATTTGGTCCAGATCATGTTGACGACAGTCCTATTGCAATGAGCATTATCGGTTAACCATCATTTAGGTACAAATATTTTAACATCAGACATTTTGACACGGTACATAAGGCGCACATTTTTTAGGCACAAGTTTATATGGCAACATGTCATAAAATGATATATAGACACATCGTAATTTAGGCACACATTCAATTAGGCACACATTCTGAGTTACAAGTGGGGTGTTCAACACATAGCATTCCACTAATAACATCATGAGTTACATGCAGGTTATTCAACCTATAACATTCTGAGTTACATGCAGGTTATTCAACCTATAACATTCTGAGTAATAAGTGGAGTATTGAGTCTATAATAATTTGATTTACAAGTAGGGTATTCAACCTATAACATTATGAGTTATAAGTGGGTATACAACCTATAACATTATTAGTTACAAGTGGAGTATTAAACCTATAAGTTCTGAGTTATAAGTGGGGTATTCAACCTATAACATTATTAGTATAAGTGGGTATTCAACCTATAACACTATTGGTTACACGTGGGTATTCAACCTATAACATTATTGGTTACAAGTGGGTATTCAGCCTATAACATTCTGAGTTATAAGTGGAGCATTCAGTCTATAACAATTTGAATTACAAGTAGGGTATTCAACCTATAACATTATTAGTTACAAGTGGGTATTCAACCTATAACATTATTAGTTACAAGTGGAGTATTCAACCTATAAGTTCTGAGTTATAAGTGGAGTATTCAGTCTATAACAATTTGAATTACAAGTAGGGTATTCAACCTATAACATTATTAGTTACAAGTGGAGTATTCAACCTATAAGTTCTGAGTTATAAGTGGGGTATTCAACCTATAACATTATTGGTTACAAGTGGGTATTCAACCTATAACATTCTGAGTTATAAGTGGAGCATTCAGTCTATAACAATTTGAATTACAAGTAGGGTATTCAACCTATAACATTATTAGTTACAAGTGGGTATTCAACCTATAACATTATTAGTTACAAGTGGAGTATTCAACTTAAAAGTTCTGAGTTTTAAATGGGGTATTCAACCTATAACATTATTAGTTACAAGTGGGTATTCAACCTATAACATTCTAAGTTATAAGTGGAGCATTCAGTCTATAACAATTACAATTACAAGTAGGGTATTCAACCTATAACATTCTGAATAACAAGTGGGGTATTCAACCTATAACATTCTGAGTTACAAGTGGGGTATTTAATCTATAACATTATGAGTTACAAGTGAGGTATTCAGCCTATAACATTCTGAGTTACAAGTGGGGTATTCAATGTATAACATTATTAGTTACAAGTGGGTATTCAACCTATAACATTATTAGTCACAAGTGGGTATTCAACCTATAACATTTTGAGTTATAAAAGTGGTATTCAACCTATAACAATATTAGTTACAAGTGGGTATTCAACCTATAACATTCTGAGTTATAAGTGGAGCATTCAGTCTATAACAATTTTAATTACAAGTAGGGTATTCAACCTATAACATTCTGAGTTATAAGTGGAGCATTCAGTCTATAACAATTTGAATTACAAGTAGGGTATTCAACCTATAACATTATTAGTTACAAGTGGGTATTCAACCTATAACATTATTAGTTACAAGTGGAGTATTCAACCTATAAGTTCTGAGTTATAAGTGGAGCATTCAGTCTATAACAATTTGAATTACAAGTAGGGTATTCAACCTATAACATTATTAGTTACAAGTGGGTATTCAACCTATAACATTATTAGTTACAAGTGGAGTATTCAACCTATAAGTTCTGAGTTATAAGTGGGGTATTCAACCTATAACATTATTAGTTACAAGTGGGTATTCAACCTATAACATTCTAAGTTATAAGTGGAGCATTCAGTCTATAACAATTACAATTACAAGTAGGGTATTCAACCTATAACATTCTGAGTAACAAGTGGGGTATTCAACCTATAACATTCTGAGTTACAAGTGGGGTATTTAATCTATAACATTATGAGTTACAAGTGAGGTATTCAGCCTATAACATTCTGCGTTACAAGTGGGGTATTCAATGTATAACATTCTGAGTAACAAGTGGGGTATTCAACCTATAACATTCTTGGAAACAAATGGGGTGTTCAATCTATAACATTATGAGTTACAAGTGAGGTATTCAGCCTATAGCATTCTGAGTTACAAGTGGTGTATTCAATCTATAACATTTTGAATAACAAGTGCGGTATTCTACACATAGCTTGAACGAAAGATAAGAATAAATTGGTTATTATAGCATGTTTTATTTCCATCATGTTTTAGCTATTTACAATTTACAATTCTCATTATACATTTAAAGATAGCTTGTCAGGTAAGGTAATATACGCCCACTGGCAGCATTGAATTTGAATAATAAATTGGGAAATAACTAACAAAACATTCATTGAAAAATGCCATTGCTCGCACGAAGTTTTATTAAAAAAAAAAAAAAAAAAAAAAAAAAAAAAATGTTGACGCAATTTTACTAATTCAAGGGCATTAACTCCAAAAAATCGTCAAATTCAAACTTGAATATCGTCTTAGCAATTCTAAAGCTTACACCAATGTCCATAGAAATCCTTTGAAAATTGGAGCTCCGTTATATAGCAACCACAATAGAATTTTGACGCAATTTTACTTAGTCAAGGGCAATAACTCAAAGCAGGTCATCGAAAAATCGTCAAATTCAAACTTGACCGCCACCTTATCAATTCCTCACACAAATTTTCATCAAAATCCATTGACAATTGCATCTTCTATTGCACCTACAATAAAATTTCGATGCAATTTTACTAAGTCTAGGGCAATAACTCATAAGTGTTCATTTTGAAATCGTCAAATTTGAACTTGACCGCCGCCTTATCAATTCCAATGCTCACACCAAGTTTCATCAAATCCTTTGAAAATTAAAGCTTCTATTGCACCTACAATAAATTGTTGACTCAATTTTAGTTAGTAAAGGACAATAACTCAAAACCGTTCATTTAAAAATCGTCAAATTCAAACTTGACTGCCGTTTTATCAATTTCAATACTCACACTAAGTTTCATTAATATCCATTGAAAATTGTAGCCTCTATTGCAAACACAATAAAATTTTCACGACATTTTACTAAGTAAAGGGCGATTGATCCAAAATCTTTCATCGAAAAATTGTCAAATTCGAACCTTACCTCTTTCGTATCAATTCCAATGCCCACACCAAGTTTCATTAAAATCCATTTAATATTATTCAATTTTAATCTATCTTGTTTCAATGCCTATATTTTACTAACTACTATGGTACTGCTACGATGAGTATAAAACTCTCATTACACAAGGTTGATAACCCATGCTCTAAATGTTTTCTCCCATTTAAAAGGGATTATAACGAGGTTTTTAAATATTTGTATGTGTATTTGGCACGCTGATATCATCAATCTGATTTTTAAAGGGATAATAAGTCTTAGAATGGACAATTTGAATATTTTGAATTTAGCCAGTAAGAGCTCTATTGATCAGTAAAAATAACATAAAAAAAATAAATAAGTATCCAAAAAAACAAGTAATTATCGTTAAAGATGCATTTGATAATTGAAAAACGCTTAACAAATTGATTAAGCGTTTTTAAAAAATGATTAAATTTTGAGTTTTCAAGATTTTAAGAATTTTTGTTACTTTATCATACCAGGTTTTTGTTACTTTATGATACAAGGTAAGTTCACTGACGAATATCTTATCATATTGACCATTCTTGAGAACTACAATTTTATGTTCATGCTAATTCCACTAAGTCGCAAAGTGGCAACAGATTTTAAACAAAACAAAACATTAGTCATTGCTCATTTTTTGGCGATGAAATTCAATTGCACATCGGTTAAAGCCTTAAGCCCATTCTGTCAAATAACTGAAATGAATCGACAACCATTATCTGACTTAAGACAGGATGAAAAACTCGACATTGAGAGCAAGCCATTAAATAACTGGGCCGATTAACTCACTAGGCCATCGTTGCTTGATATTAAATATATCAAATAGTGTAAATAAATGCACATTTATTGCTCACATATTTTTATTACATGCAACAGAGTATTGGACACACTACAATTTAACAAAGATACAACAAAAACAGTTTTCAGCTCATAATTATTGATAAAATTGCATTTTGCCAATTATATTTTATATGAAATTTGTGTTGCCTGTAAATGTAAAATGCCAACCTTCTATTTCTAAATTAATTAAACAAATTTGCAAATTTGCAAATGTTGAACATTTGTTTTCATTATGGTTGATGCCTTAAAGAGACAGATTCGCCATTTTGAGAGATGTTTTGGATTATAAATATATGAAATTGCCTTCAGAAGTACATGTGCTTGAAATCTACAACAAATATTTTTTTCCAAAATTTTAATTTCTATTTCTGAAAAATTAATTATAACTATAATAATTGTAATTCTGGACAAAAAATGGATTTGATGACTTCAGTTGATTCAAATCAGATGAAACCTAGTCTCATTTGCATTGACTAGTTAATTTTCATGTGTTTGGACTAAGTCAAGGGCAATAACTTAAATGTAGGTCATCGAAAAATTATCAACATTGAACTTGTTCAAGATCTCATCAATATAAATGATAACATCAAATTTTATTCAAATGAAATGAAAACTATGATATTAAGTCATTTTGCTTTTTAAATTGTGTTGGTTTTTTGACTCCCTGAGGAAGTGTGTTTTTAGACACACGAAACGTTGGAGGAATAAATGGTTTAATTAGACAGAAAATTTATTTTCTAAAGCCACATTATAATGTGGGCGTATAAAAACCCTGCTTCTGAGAATAAGGTATGATAAGGCAACGGAAGGCAAATCTGTCCCATTCTTTTTTTGGCTTAGCAAAGTATTCAGTAACAGAAATGACACAGAATGGATATTTCTACAAATTACATCCAGATGGGTTTGAAGTACACTAAGTTATTCAATAAGCACTTGAGAACTTTCATCTTCTTCAGCTACTAGAGTTCATATTTTCTTCTTCTTTATATGATTTGCCCATTATGATCCAGTCTCTCATTAATTTAAACAAGGTATAATAGCTACAGAAGAGTATTAAAGCTAGAGACATTATGTGACTCCATTCAGTACACTGCAGTAAGCGGAAAAACTGATATATAACTAACATAAATGTCATTATTAATAGCCAATGTAACACTCTTAATGGTTTACTGAATAAAAACTGAAAGAAAGAAAAATGGTACATAAAAAAGGAGCTGAATATAGACAAATTCTGACTACATGTTATAAAACTATTCCCACAAAAGCCTATTTTTAGGATTTAAATTGCAGACATAATAAAACTAAAGTAGTAAAATTAGTACATTTTAACAATGTTCTTCCCAGTTCTCAAAAAAAAAAAACTTACATAAAATCTTCCATGAGAACTATTGCCTGGTTCAGCAGTAACATTAATTCCTTCAGCTTTAAACAAGCCCCGGACATGTTTTACTAAAGCACCTTGTGGCCATACTTGTAACTCAGACCACCTGTAAATAAATAATCTTCAAAATAACAAGAAATGGTTTTAAAATCTATTTACTATTACACAAATTACAAATTTGTTCCTGGTCTCAGCTAGAAAGAATTAAACCTCCAAGGATATGAAATTTAAAGTCTCAATATAAGATAGCATTGCAAAGCAAGGTGACATATGCCTACCAGCAGCTTTGATTGCAAGTACAAATCATTGTTTGTTGTCCATTCACAATTGGTTCATGTATATTTTATAGAGAATTTTAAGGCGGACACAAAATTTCATCGAAAATTATTAGATCATTAATAAAAGATATAGAGATCATCTTCATAATGACAAAAAACCGACAAAATAAAAGAATCCATAAGGAATTTTTGCCTGTAGAGTGAGCACCACTTGCACAATATAGCTGATACATAAAAGATAGCTTGCCAAGGTAACATACGCCCACTGGCAGCATTGAATTTGAATAATAAATTGAGCAAAAACATTCTCTATAAATTGCAGTAGAGGGGAAAAACCATTCATTAAAAAAAAGTCATCAAATTGAAACTTGACTATCAATTCTAATGCTTACACCAAGTTTCTTGAAAATCTTTTGAAAATTGAAGATTCTTTTTGTAACCACAATAGAATTTTGACACAATTCAGATTCAAACTTGACTAAGTCAAGGGCAATAACTAAAAAAAAATTTTGACACGATTTTACTAAGTCAAGGGCAATAACTTGCACGCCATGCATAGAAAAATCTTTACATTTGAACTTGACCGGCATCTTATCCATTCCAATGCTAACACCAAGTTTCATCAAAATCCATTGAAAATTGTTGCTACGATTGCACCTGCAATTAAATATTGACGCGATTTTACTAAGTCTAGGGCAATAACTCAAAAACTAATTAATAAATTTGCATAAATTTATTCATACTTGGTTAATAAAACACTTCACTACCCTATGAATAGTTATTTTTTCAACGATGTTATTCACTATTAATAAATATAATAATCTCATATCAACACAGTTGTTTATTTAATCATCAATTGACCCCCTTAATTGCATCAGAATTGAATGTTTTTTGAAGTATCATTTCCTTAATTGAATCAGAATTGAATGTTATTTTAAGTATCATTTCCATTTTAACATACCTTTTCACATTAGTGTATTTGTAACAATAAAATATTTTATTTCTTGTGTTATTTCAATAATAAGTACAATGTGTATATATATAGTAGCCTATCATGTCTTATCATTCTGTGCCTGAGTACAGCTGGGGAAACACGCTGAAACATCGCATAAACTTTAACCAGTGATTGTTGTTCCATAAAGCTGTATTATTTCATATAGAATTTCAAGTCTTACTTACGCATTGTGTGGAACATGAGCATGTCTTCCTTCCACTTTCTGCCAACGTCCAAGATGTAAAGCACATTTATGTAGTAGATCTAAGTATCTTGGTGACAGGAAATGACATATTAACATCAGAAATGAACTGAGCCACGTAAGGCTTACATGTTGTCCAACCCACCATGTATCATAATATAAGGTATTCTGAAAGCAGGATAAAATGAAAAATTGCCATAAACACATGCTCTTTATCAAAGAATTTAAAAGGGCAGTATACAAAATTTTCATTAACAAAAATTTCATAAATAATACCTGAAAACACTTCTACAATAGGCTATTTCCTTTTATGTGTACACTTGATCAAACTGAACTTGTTTTAAAAGGGTTAATTAATTACTAGTACTGAGAGTACTAAGTGTCAATAATGTAGTTATGCCTAAAATAAAACACAATATTATTAATTGAAACCTTCAGACTATGCAGGAGGCATATTTCTCTATAATAATATGTCTATTTCATTAAAATTTTCAATCTTATTTCCTTACAAC
The DNA here is from genome assembly GCA_030562195.1 of Nipponacmea schrenckii. Lineage (NCBI taxonomy): Eukaryota > Metazoa > Mollusca > Gastropoda > Lottiidae > Nipponacmea > Nipponacmea schrenckii. Next base: position 31,918,568 of record JAUJPP010000003.1, on the reverse strand, counting down.
TGCCAAAAAACATAACAAAATTTAAAATACATTGAAATTAACGACTGAATTATTTTTGTTAAAGCTTTGATATATGAAAGGTCGAGACATTTTTTAGTTTTCAACAATTTTAGCAACTTGCAAAAAAAATCTAAAATGTCACATGACATGATTTAAGCTAACTGTATTTAAATCCTTTATAAAGGTTCTCTGACAAGTGTTATAAAAATCCAATGTAAGAAAGTTAATTCTTGGGACACTTATGGTAAGGATGAATTCTGGATAAAGAACCGTAAGTTTAAAATTAACTTTGTGTATTTATCCAGCTAAAGCTCTTTGGAACTATACGTGATTTTTAGTTGAAACTTTCAAAAAGGTTGTAAAGCGTTTAATGCTACAAGCCTTATAAGAATATGGAGAAAATCACATTCTCCTTAACCCTATTTGGTTATACCAAATTTCCATGACCAGAACCACTGTAAATCATACCTGAAAATATTTCTTGACAAGAAGTTGCCAAGCAATTTACACCCACATACCTCATAAAGTTTCTAGAACAATAGTGTCAAATTGTACAAAAATCTATCTTGACCAAGATAATTCAAAATAATATAAGTGTTTCATTTATATATACTGTAGATGAAAACTGTTATCACTTTTATCCAGTAGTCAAAGGCATTAACTCAATAAATTAAATAATCAATTGGTAAACAGCATACACAAACAAATTATAATATGTTTTTACTAAGTAAAGGGCAATAACCCAAAAAATATTTATCAAAAATCGTCAAATTCAAACTTGACCAAGATTTCATCAAATTAAATTATCACATTTCATTAAATTTGTATGAACACTGAATAAATATATTGTGTTCACTAACAAAGGCAATAACTCAAAAAACGTTTATTAGAAAAATCATCAAATTTGAACTTGTCCAAGATCTGAAGGATATAATCCTATGCAATTTTTTTTTTATTAAAATCTGACCAAAATTGTAACCAATATCGCATTCACAAGCAAAGTGTGGAAAGATGGACTGGACTTGACAATGTTAGTGTATAAAACCTGTATTCTTATAATTTTAATCAGTTTTTACTAAGTAAAGGGCAATAACTCCTTCAATTTCGAAAATCATCAAGATTTTGTCATTTTAGTTGATCACAGGAAAATATCATTAAAATCAGATGAAAACTGTAGTATCTACTTGGTTCACAATTTCTAAATAAAGGACAATAACCAAAAAAAAGTTCAAATTTGAACTTGACCAAGATCATATTTATATAAACCTAAACAAAATCTGACAAAAACTGTAACCTCTATTAAGTTAACAAGTGATTAGTGGACAGATGGACCAATGGATGGATGACGGTAAAATACAACCATATTACAATGCATGCATATAAAAAGGCTATTTAAATCTATGTACTTGATCTTACCAGTTCATTAATTAAACTAGTTATTTTCTTAAGCCTCATAAAGACTCTATATTTTAGTTGAAACCTTTATAATCAAATCTGTACATATTGTAACATATTGTATTTGTAACGCTCACCAAAAACCGAAGTAAATTAAAAGAATAATTAAAGAATTATGAGGTTTAAGAATTAAGGTGAATTTTTCTTTTAAATAAACCTTTTAGTTTATAGATTTATTTTTCTACATTTTGGAGCATAGTTTTCATAAATTGAGCACAATGTATTATTTTAGAACTTGGAAATAATTATAATGCCCAATAAAAGTTACATGTGAGTTCTGATAATAATATAGTGTGCTTCAAGTTTATATCTTTCTATATTTAACACAAAATTGTTTCTTGATGCCTGCTTGAAATTTTTTTTAGATAGGCAAGTTCGAAATAACTTGATGGTCACTCAGGAATGGCAATCTGTTGAAATAATCATATCATAATACAATCTATATGAAGTTTTAAGGTACAGTTACATAACATAGAAAGTGAGGATATATATTAACTTAAAGAGTAGAATTGACAAAATGAAATCATGCAAACTAAACTTAACAATGAAATTTTCATGCACAAGGAAAGGCTTAAAAAAACTTTGTCCTTGTCAATATTACATAGCCAGATACATCTATTCAACTAAAAAATTTTCATTTTATCAAGGGTGATAGTCAATGTGTGTCAAATTGTACCAAAAATCTAACTAGTCCACCATACTGATGATTTAAACCATCATACATGAAGTTTTGACATAAACTGTCACCTCACTGTCAAATAAACCATATTTAACATAATTTTAGTGAATCTAGGGTTGAAACACCAATATCACATCTAAGTTCTAGTTGAAAGAACCTACACACCAAATTTGATAAAAAGTTATCAAGGGTTGACACTTTGGTTGCCTTTTATCCAATCATGCATACTTGTCCAAGATCTCGTGGATGTAAACACATTAAGAATGAAGCTGTGGCTGTATCTATAACAGTAGCAAAAATGGATATTGGTGATGGCAATATATGTCCATATTAGAATATGGGAAAATGGAAAAGCTACACTAAAAAATAACAGTTGCTATTCCTTAAAATATGGTAATTCTTATAAGAAGATTGAGATTGACTCAAAATTTGATTATATGATGAACAAGTGGTTGCCTACCAATATACGCCCACATCCTGTAGCTTCTATTCATATAGACAATTGTTTCAAGGATGAGTGCTTCTAAATGTGAAATAAGTAAAAATAGGATGAAAAGAATTAATAATTTACACACAGACCCCTTTAATATGCAAGTATTTTACTACACAATGACGTTACTTGGTAGATCTGTAACAAATTACACTTAAAGGAAAATAAATAACAGAAATACCACAAAATAAAAAAATCAGAGTTGACACGAAATACAGTACCGACTTACCCAACAGTTTTCGCAGTTATTTTGAATATTCTGAGAGTCCAAATAAAAATAAATAGCTTAAATAATTATCTGTACATAATAAGAATCTATATAAACCAGAACTAAATATGATATTTTGTGAGTACAATCATATAAAAATCCCATGTAAATATTATACAAGCAATATAGGCATTCACAACTAGTGCTGGATAATGGGTAATAATATACTAATCGCAATCAAATTGGAGATGATACATATAACAATATTGAGCATTTTTACAATTCTATTTCTTTTTTGCAGCTCATTTATATCCAGTTGTGTCTGCTGAGCCCTTTATCTCCATACATCAATATATCTGACCACCAAATGATGTACATGTATTATGGTTGAATGTTGAATGTTGTACTATACAAAACACAAGAATATACTCTCCTTGGCATATCCAAGCAAATATCCTTAGGAAGTTTTAATTTTTAACAAGCATAGCAAGGGCTCTGATTTGTTCTAAAGCTGTTCAAAAGTAATTCATAATATAATTTTCCACATACAATGGCAGCTTTGATCTTAAATTAACATATTTGGTAGTACATTAACAATCACCATTATGAAATATTCAACCTTCAGGCATCCCTTCTTTTGAACTTTATAGGGTGATACTAAGTAATTTCACCAAGTTTCTTCAAAATTCATGGGAGATTGTGCCCCATAGAGTGTGTACAAGCTTTAAACAGGTTTTCAAAGATCACATATTTTTCAATTTCTGTAGTTTTTGAAAAGGTTCATTCTCAAATGATAATAACAATTTCACCATATTTTGTCTAAAACCATCAAGAATTGTGGCTTGAAGAGAGCTTACAAGCTAAATACACTAATGATTTTCTGATTTTCAATAGGATTCATGCTTGGGTGTTTATATACTCCCACCACATTTCATCAATAGTATTTGTGAAGAATTGCATTTTCTTCTTGAATGTTTACGAGCATTTCAAGAACAATGCTACTGTATAATTCCGTGTATAATGCGCAGGTTTTTACCCTAAAACGGGCCCAACGAAGATATATATCAACACGAGTGGTTAGAAACACTAACTACGTGATTAAAATGGATTTTATTATAAAACTATTGTAGTAGCAACGTAAGGTGCAGTAGAATGATGACTTATGTATAGACTACTACAACCCCGTTATTGGTGTCTGTGAAATGCCAACTTAAAGTCGTATTTTTTCTGCAAAAAGGGGTTCGCACTATACATGGGTAAATGAATTTTCCCCAATTTTGCGAAGGCAAGGAAGGGGTGCGCATTATACATGGTTGCACACTATATTCCGAATTATACGGTAAATATTTTTCAATTTTTCTGATTTTAAATAGGGTTCATCCTTGGGTTATCGCAAAAACCAAATGTAGAATTGTGCCTTCTGAATATAGCCTTTCAATAGAACACTGAAAAATTTTTACATTCCAGTCCATAATAAAATTTGTTACATTTTTCAATGGTTCAGTTTAAAACCATTTTGTTGTAAAATTCATCTGGCTTGGTTAGTATATTAGTCGAAATAGTATATCAGTTATTACAAATATAACAGTAGTAATAACTATACAGATATAAATATAAGTTACAAAAAAAAAAAAGTTATTATTACCTGGGCAAAGCAAAGTGGTACGAAAGACATGTAAAATGCTGAGAGAGTAGAGTTAAATAGAACTTGTTTCATTCGGGAATTAAAGTCTTGTTTCATTGCCTCTACTTCATCACGGACAATATCTGGTGTCAGTGTACAGCTGTGGAATATGAAGGGGTCTCTATTGGGCCCCTCTTTACTACGAGGTTTTGGTGTATATCTATCTGGACAAGTAGTGGTATATCGTGGCCAGGCATAGTATTTGTGATACAACGGTTTGATTTTTGGTCCAAATAAAAAAAAATAAGTTACTAAACTGAAAAAAACAACATATAACATAAATAGAAGTTATTTTTAAATAAATAATTGGAATGTGAAGTATTGAACAAAATAATTTTTGTATTGTGAAGAAAACAGGATATAACTTTTTTAACTGTTAATATACTTTACACAATAAATAGACTGAATTCCTGTTTATTTGATGCTGGCAGTGGCAAACACTATAATAAATCTATATACATTTTAACATAACTACTAAAATGTAACCCCTCTTACAGACAGTCCAATGAGTTCACTAGACTGAGATACAATGCTGTTTCCGAGAGGCAGTCAAACTAGAGAAGAATTTATCATACAGATTTATACTTACGGACAAGTTAAAAATAAACAATATAGAGGAGAATATTTGGTCACTACTTGATAACCGGTATATAAGAATAGAGCCAGTATACATAAAACAATAATACATTTTAAAAACATAGATATCCAATATAAAATTCCTTTGTTCTTCACAACAAATGTCTGAAATATAAAAATAAACAAAAAGACTTTTATAAAAAATGATCTAATATAATCCTAGAAAAGGCATAAAATTTGAAGAAACATTTAAAATGAACGTTAAAAACAATTAAATATTTTTCAATAGAGGACAGCTGCAGATGAAAACAAACCCTTATACCAAGTTTTGTCAAAATCAATGTAGTATTGTGTTTGCTAACCGTTATGGACATGGTAGATGACAATATCATGTGGACACATAAATATCTATCATATTTTTATCAAGTCTTAAATTTACCACATATTCCATGGGTGTTATCAATAATCATGGATTGAAGATGACAATTGAGTTGCCCATTAAACCTAATAAATTTTTATTTTTCCAAGAGGAGGTCATCAATAAGTAATTCACAAATTTGAACTTGTCCAAAATAAAGAAAATATGAACATTAATTTTCTTCCTAAAGTGACTTTACAGGTATTGTGACAAGTTTTAGTAAATTTCTTATGAGTATCTAGGACACTGGCATTATGCTTCTATTAGACAAGCTGATTTCTTCATCAGTGACATCATTAAACACTTAGGTTTGGGGTAAGTATTAGGAACCAGAAACAAGCGTTTCCAGATAAAGGCTACATACCTCTTGTAAAAAACATGCAACAACTCGTCTACACATGATTATAGCCAGGAAAGATACTAAGTTCGGATCAATTAGGTAAAAATTCTGAAAAAAAAGGTACAGAAATGTAATTTTGCTATAAATAACCAAAAAGATATATAACATTGGACTATTTTCCACCTGGGGGGGTAATTGAAAATAGTTCTATTTAGTCAGGCAGGCTATATTGTCTGATATAAAAAGATTGCAGGGAAAACCATGAAATGAAAAAGATTTATAGGGTGGGAAGGGGGTGATAGGGGTGATAGTAAGAAAAAGGTTGATTTAAGAATAGAAATATATATATGTAAGGGCTAGAAAATCCTAGAATATAGAATAATGTCTGTGACAGCTTCAAAAATCAGAAAATATGAATTTCAAGAAACAGAAAATATGAATTTCGAAAAAACAGAAAAATATGAATTTCGAAAAACAGAAAATATGAATTTCAAAAAACAGAAAAAAAAATGAATTCCATTCTCACAGCAATTTGTTTATCATTATAAACGTACAGTAGTTATAAATAATATGATGATCAAGTTTTTAATTATTATAAACGTACAGTAGTTATAAATAATATGGTGATCAAATTTTTAATTATTAAAAAAAAAACAGTATTATGAATAATATGATATTCAAGTTTTTTTAATTATCATAAAAGAACAGTAGTATTGAATAATCTAATGATCAGATTTTTAAATTATTTTTAAAGTTCAATAGTATTGAATAATATGATGATCGGGTTTTTTTATTATTTTAAAAGTACAGTAGTATTGAATTATATGATGATCAAGTTTTTAATTATTATAAAAGAAAAGTAGTATTGAATAATATGATGATCAGGATATTTAATTATTTTAAAAGTACAGTAGTATTGCATAATATGATGATCAGGTATTTAATTATTATGAAAGAACAGTAGTATGGAATAATATGATGATCAGTTTTTTTCAATTATTATAAAAGAACAGTATCATGAATAATATGATGATCAGTTTTTTTCAATTATTATAAAAGAACAGTATTATGAATAATATGATATTCAAGTTTTTTAATTTTTATAAATGTACAGTAGTCTAGTATTGAATATGATGATCAAACTTACCAAAGCATAATTAGAGTGAGAATGAGGCAACCACCATACTGTTTTATACAGGTTGATATACTGCAGAAACATGACTATTATGCCAAAAAAATATAACATTGACTCAAAATATAGATTTCCATCTCCTGGTATTTCAGGTAACTGGGCATGTTTTGGTAAAACCACCATCGATGCCAATGGAACAACATTTGGATCTCTTTCGTCTGCATGACTAAAAGAGACAATTAATTCTCATATATCTTTCTTGTTTCACAAGTGATAACTTTAATTTGCAATCATACAAGAATAAGCACGGCTGAAATTTGTAGTTTTCAAAAGTACTTTGATAAGATTTCATGAAATGAAATGAAAGGAATAAAGTTTTACGTCCTACTCTGCATCTTATGGGCTAATAATGAAGACAGGCAAAGCCATGCAGTGTGTGAGAAATGTTTTCCAGGACAGCGGCATTGGGCTACTTGAAAAAAAATTTGAAGCAACCACAGGTATGACATGGATGGTGTAAGGGGATAATAATGGTATGGTATGATTTAACTATCCATCTTTCGAAATATATCGAGGTTTAGTGGATTCAATGTATCTAAATACGTTTAAAACCCATGCACCCTCAGAGTTGCGGAAAATCCCCAGTTTTTGGTGCCTAGTTTTTCTGACTCTCCCCCATATCTGTCCAAATAGCTATCAAAGAATGTAAATAGAGTCAGCCAGTTTTGGACTTAGTGACACCCAACACTAATAAAGTCATTGTAAATATTATTTACGGTAGAAAACATGCATCTTCAGAGGATTGGAAAATCCATATTAAATGGCCTTTTTTTTTTGGACTATAATATTTTAATTCCAAGAGAGGTACACAGGCAGATGTTTCAAACTAGTAGACAAGGTTAGGCTACTCTGATTACAATAAACGGACAAAAAGAAACCAAAGTTGCCATTTTAGCATGGCTATGCCAGATCAATTGATTGGAATCTAAAAGCTAATTTGAAAATCATGTAAATGCCAATGCTTATGGCTTAAGAACAAATTCCCAATAGGATAGGACTAGTTGCTTTACGCGATGTAAGCCTATTAGTAGGGCAGGTACAGATGTCTTATCATTCCAAACCTTCCACTTCCAGATGATTTATGTATAGAAGATGTATATGAATTGGCAGATTGAATACGTGATAGTATTCTCCTTCCCCCTGGCATCTTGTATTAGAAAAATTCAATTGTAATTTCAACAAATGGTAGAATATTCAACCCATATTTTACAAGAGAAATTATAATTCAGAGACAACCGGATGTAAATAAATAAAATAGCACGCATGCGTATCGAACATGATGTCTTTTGTTCATTCAATCCTATACTCTCTGGCTCAACTGTCTGAAATGAATTAAAAAAACAAAAACGAGTTGACTTTTAAAGAAGGAAGAAATAAATTAGAAGATAACGTACAAAAGGTAGGTAAAAAGTCAGAACATAATTATATAAAACGTAGCTTCATTTAATTATTTCGACTTTTTACCTACTTTTGCACCTTCACCTTGTCTTAAATTGGTTCAATCTGTGCATAGGCATTCTCGACAGGTTTTTCTTCCCAATGATTATGACCTATAAAGGCACGTCGAACAACCAACAAAATTTATTTTAATTCTATCCCAATAAAATTGTGCGCCTATATCCTACTTTGTCTTTATACATAGGCCTACATATAGCCTCATGAAAATTACAAATTGGAAGCAGATATTTATTAGAATTCAAATTAGTTAAAACCATACGCGCCCACAATCATTTGGATCAGGGCCGTAACCAGCACATTGTACTCTTGTGATCGTACAGATCTAATGTAGATGGAACTAGAATTTTGCACGAGGGTTGGCTTACTTTATTGGCTCTGTATAAGTTTCTGGTCAAGGGGAAGTAACTCTATTTAACCATAAAATATTAACAGTTTACGGACAATCATTATCGACTTAAGAGTCCAAAATGGTGTTTCGATCATTCCTTACTATTAACCCTTTCTTGATCCTTGATCGATTTCATTACATGTTTCACGCTGTTAGATCTTCAGCCAATGTAGATGTACCCGGTAATAAAGTTATGTACTTAATAATATCAATTAAATGAAAATGAAACGAATGGCGTTTTTCGTCCCACTCTTCTGTATCTGATGGGATAATGAAGATGGGCAACACCATGCAGAGAGCAATGAGGGAAATTTTAACAGGAAAGCGTCATTCGCCTACTCTTTTTGCGTTTTCCAATTGTCGAGGAAATAGGTGTAAAATTAAAAAGTGGTGAATTGGCACAAGGTGATAAATACCCAAGGCAAACTATTGACTGTATGTTTCCCAATTGATATTTAAATAACCTTTTTAAAATAATACGTTGATCAAACTATATTACATGACGAAAGATTGTCACTGTTATAATATAGTGCTCAAAAAATTGTAGAGCAACATAGAATTATTAAAACAGAACAGATTAGTTTTCTGAAGATCGCATAGTATGGAATCATGTTTTAGGTTCTGTTTAAATATTTCTATATTTCCTTTTTATATTTAATAAAAGACATAGTGTTCAAATCACAATATCACAAAAAGGAGACTTGATGATGCTTAATGGTCGGGCCACCAAACAATTTCTCTTTGTAATTAGGGATTGTGAGACAAACTGGTATTTTGCCGCTGATTAGAACATCTCTAATTTCGAATAATATATTATGTGAATAAATAAAAAGAACATTTTTAAGTGATAACATTTAAACATGTAAAAATACATTCTATCACACAACAACAGTTCCGAGATAATGAGGCGACTTCGGGAAAATAATATGACACAGTAGCAAAATTTAATAATTAGGAACGATGTAGATCACCTAACATATTTATAATGTATCCCTCGTTCCATTAACAAAAATAGTGTCGTTTCTTGTTGACGATTCAGTTACCATTGACGGTAAACGGTAGGCAATTGTCACCAAAATTGTTCCAAAAGGATTCGATAGGCAAATATTTTATGAAATGCAAGTAAGCAGCATTGACTAGGAAGCACAAATGTCAAGCGAAAGGTTAACCTTAATTCCTGAACCAGTTGCGTGTTCATGTGAAATAAAGAATTATTGTTTATATATTACCTAGATGTATTTCTTACGCACAAGGCCATTTTCAGAAAGCACAAAGACGCTGGCGTCAAAACAAAAACAAGTTTTAAAAGGTATACATGAAAGTATACAGAATATGCGTGTATTAATAGTTATGTAAAAAGAGTAAACTCGTGCTTTAACATAAAAAAAAAATTATGAAAAATTGTTGCCGAATTTAATATCAAATTCGCCAACTCATTTCATAAATGTATCACAGAGCACTTCCAGATCCTCTATTTTTAAATAAAAGGTAACATTTTCATATAAAACAACACTCACAAATTTAAAGAACATACTCACATAAAAGATTGCATCTTCACATAAAATTATATACACGTATAGGCCCCTACTCGCACATAAGGCTATCGTTTTACTAATGACAGTAATTATAATGACAGTAATAATAATAATAATAATATTCTCTTAATTTAGCTTTAGTCTAACATTCAGACCATTTAAGTTTTACATACATGTAATTGAAAGTAGGCCCCCACCTAATGTTCTTCAGAAACGCCAATCATTTTACATACTATAATTACATAACAGATAAATTCTACGTTGGAATATTGGTTAAAATTACACATTTTGGTGTACTCGGATTGATTAGCATCATATCACATCTTCACTTCTGAAAATAAAAACTTTTCGTATAGATCAACATTTCTTCGACAGCTTATCAACAACAAAAGCCAGGCGCCTACACACCAGCATTGTTAAATCATTTTTATACGTCCAAATGAATATGTGGGGGTATATTGTCGTCGCCCCTGTCCGTCGGTCTGTCGGTCCGTCAACATTTGTTGTAGACACTATAGAACCTACAATTTTATACGGATTTAAATGAAATTCGGTTTGAGCATTGGAATTGATAAGACGGTGGTCAAGTTCGATTTTGACGATTTTTCGATAAACGGTGTTTGAGTCTACCTCTATATTTCTTGTAGACACAATAGAGGCTTCAATTTTCAATGGGTTTTAATGAAACTTGGTGTGAGCATTGGAATTGATAAGATGGCGGTCAAGTTCGAATTTGAAGATATTTCGATGAACGGTTTTTGAGTTATTGCCCTTGACTTTGTAAAATTGCATCAAAATTTTATAGGGGGTGCAATGAAAGCTACAATTTTCAATGCATTTTGATGAAACTTTGTGTGAGCATTTAAGTTGATAAGACGGTGGTCAAGTTTGAATTTGACCGTTTTTGAGTTATTGTTCTTGACTTAGTAAAATTGCGTCAAAATTTTATTGTATAGAGGCTACAATTTTAAATGGATTTTGATGAAACTTGGTATGAGCCTTGGAATTGATAAGACGGCGGTCAAGTTAGATTTTGACGATTTTTCGATAAACGGTTTTTGAGTTATTGCCCCTGCCTCTATATTTGTTATAGACACAATATAGGCTACAATTTTCAATGGATTTAAATAAAACTTGGAGAATTGGAATTGATAAGACGACGGTCAAGTTCGAATTTGAAGATATTTCGATGATCGGTTTTTGAATTATTGCCTTTGATTAGTAAAATTGCGTAAAAATTTTGATGAAACTTGGTATGAGTATTGAATTTGATAAGACGGTAGTCAAGTTTGAAATTGACGATTTTTCAATGAATCATTTTTTGAATTATTGCCCTTGACTTAGTAAAGTTGCATCAAAATTTTATTGTGGGTGCAATAGAAACTACAATTTTCAATGGATTTTAATGAAAACTTGGTATGAGCATTGGAATTGATTGTGATGGTCAAGACTGAATTTGACAATTTTTTTGATGAACAGTTTTTGAGTTATTGCCCTTGACTTAGTAAAATCTTGTCAAAATTGTTGATGCAATAAAACCTACAATTTTCGAAGGATTTTGATGAAGCTTGGTGTGAGCATTGGAATTGAATAGACTTTAGTCAAGTTTGAATTTGCGATTTTTCAATGAACGATTTTGAGTTATTGCCCTTGTCTTAGTAAAATTATGTCAAAATTCTATTGTGGTTGCAAGAAGAGGCTTCAATTTTCAAAGGATTATGATGAAACTTGGTATGAGCAGTTTCATCAAAATCCGTCGAAAAATTTAGCAGCGATTGGGGAAATTTTGACGGGCAATAACTCAAAAACCGTTCATCGAAAAATCGTCAAATTTTGAACCCTTGGCAAGTTTCATTAAAATCCATTGAATATTGTAGCTTCTCTTGTGGCCACAATAAATCTTGATAATAAAATAAATCAAATATCAAAATACAGTTCAACAGTAAATGGGCATGAAATGAAACTTTTAAATTTTGTAAATAAACAATATAACTACAAATCGTAATTAACATGTATTTCACGTCATCTAATATGTGTTTACTTACCTTCAGCATGAGGCATTGCATAAGGATGGTGTTTGGAGCATGGTAGCTTTCCTCTGTAAGAATAAATCACAAGATATACAAATTACAAACGTGAAATCTAAAGGGATCACCACCTGGACAGAGACAATAGAAAATAACACTAACGATGAAACTAATAATCCCACCCCCTCCCCTCTACTCCCGAAGTAACTGACCTTGTCTTATTTCTCAAATAGTCTTATTATGTCATCTATTTACCCTTCACATTTCTTTTCGATACCATTACTAGATAGTAACACTTACTTTTTATACAAGACAATAACTGTACCAATTAGAACAAGGCCAGCTAGTGTACCCAGAACAGCCGCCAATATTGATATCTTTCTGCCTTTAGCTGAAACATAATATAACACATTTTATTCCACATCGGCATGACCTTTACCTTTAGCTTGTAAGACCAAAGAAAGCTGAATTCCCCCCCCCCCCCACACACACACAAAATTTAATAAAGCCACGTCTATAAGGGTCGTAACATAGACCAGACCTTCAGTAACGGCGTTTTGGGAGTCTTTTTAAATTTGGATTGCCAGTTGGCTTGAAGGTGAAGTATTCAAGCTCAATTCACCACAATTCAACTGAACTCTGTGCTAAAACCGACTAAATGTGAATGATACGGCCAAGACGCTTGTTTGTAGGACCTATCATAATTTGAATTTCTATGTGCAGTTTTATTGGCTTTTCTGTCCCCTAAATGACCTGCCAATATAAATGTGTTAATGCATTTAAAGGCTATATAAAATGATCCACACTTACCTTGAGTTCTGTACCAACCAGAGCCTCCTAGATATGTATGTGAACATCCAACACTGGTACATGTAAATGCTATTGCTCTGTAAAACATAATACGATAAGATTTTTTATTGTATCATTATATACAATAAAGGGAAAAGTATGATAGACATAAATTATTCAATCATACAATGTGAAAAAGGAACAAAAATACAAATCAAATATATATAGCGTTTAAAATGTGATGAGATTGATCACATCATGATCATCATTATCATGACTTCTCCCTATTACTCACTTCATGTTATTGCTTTTTATCTGTTGTGCCCTTAATCCTTTACTATCCTTAGTTAGTATATTAGCTATCTCGAATTATGTTTTTCACCTGTATTTATCTGACGACGAAACGTGTAACTTTGTTTTGTTATGTACCCATGCGTTAAAGAAGTGTGTTTTTATCCCATATTATGTACTATACGCTTCTAACTCACTGGCGTTCAAATATCGAAGTTTATATCGTACAACAACGTAATAATAAGCATATGTAACCTTATACTGACCGAAACGCTGTATCTGGTTCTAAGGGTCCATTACAAACTGTATCAGGCGGTTGGTCATCACAACCATCTTCATTGCCAGCTGTAAACGAGGTAAAATCTGAAAATAAATTTAATCCTAGTCCATTTATTGCATTCTATCGAACGCACTGCTTTGTTTTCGTAATTTTTAAAAATTATGATTTCGTAACGAGTAGCCTTCAATAACAATTATAGTTACAACAACATTTTCAATGCCCTAGATATTCATTTTTGGTCTATTACTGAATGAATATAAATTGGAACGTTTTTGCTAAACCGGAAGTGCAAAATTAAAAACTGTTCAAAAAACAGAAAATTGGTCATTGAAGGCGCGTTTTTGCTTCAATTTTTCTCGGATTTTCAATTTTAGAATCTTGCTTGAATATCTAATAGGATAGCATTAAAAAAAATCGATTTTTGAAAATTCATTGCACACATTTTTGACCCGAATTTTGACCAAATTTTCTATTTTCTCGTGTATTTGTCCGATTGATTTGAAATTTATTGTGCTAAAACAGACTACAAAAGAAAACAATTTTGCTTGAACAAAAATTTTGAATCACTTCCGGTTTCCACAAAATAAAGGTACAAACTTCCGGTTAGACCACTCATTAAGTATTGTCTGAATGCCACCAAAACTTATATTGATAGTTTTCTATCGATATGACTTAAAGAATGAAGGATACTTTTAGGGTAGGAATTGTTGATAGTGGCCGCAAAATTGATATGACCCACTTAGGGTTAAATCTGAGTTGTGTGATATTTGTATTTCCGGTAACTACAGTCGATTGCGCAAAAAAGTATGGGAAGGAATTTTTGAATTTCGATTTTGCTTTTTTGCAATGTCCGGTTGAATTTTTTCAGTAATTGTTAAAAGTTTCAAGGCTTATACCTTGTGACCTTGACCTTTGAAGACATCGAGGCCTGAATACAAGATATACCTCTTGATCAAATCTATCCAATTATATGTTCATTTTTGTTCTCCTATTTTTACTTCCGGTTTTATAGCTCTCCGAAACTAGTCATAATACACGTTATGTTATTAATATCAACCGTTTGAACCAAAGTTGATAAGGGAGGTAATTTGATCTTTGCGAAATACAAAATAGTTAAAGAAATGGTTAATCTATTTAATCAAGCCAATTGAAAATTATTCTAATAATTTAAGAATATTGTTAACAAAATACTGCTTATAAAGGTTATTTTCAATAAATGTATTTCATATGTATTTTAAAACATCTTTTTATGTTTACCACTCATAACTTTTACAAAAAACTTTGATATTGAATTAAGTCTGTTAGAAGGAATAAACTGAATCTGATCAATCCACCGCGTCCTGATCATTAAAGATTGGAGAGCAGTGGGTAACTCTCCTGTTTATCTATAGGATAAAGTAGGCTGTTCAAAGGTAAATCAAATATTTGAGGCACAAAGAAGAACAACGTCCGAAATAATAATACTGATAACATGTTCAGTCTAAATATGCGGATCGGAGATAAAATACGTCTCGGTGATTTGACTTTGGACCTTTTAATTTTCCAAAGGTATAGCAAGTCAAAGTTAATGCCGTAATTTGATCTCCCACATAATACATTATCTTTGCATTAGCTATTGTTTTTCTCCATTGGACTAATGATAATACGTGTGGCGTTTATGAGACAATAACTGCCATTGCCTCATCACCAAAACATTGAGCGTAGTAATACACGGTAACCAATGTAAATGAACATGGCCGTCGTGCTATTACCGTCGATCATCTTCACGCTTGAACGTAAAATTCCAATTTTAATTCTAATATGTAATAAAGTTTCCATTAGCCTAACCCAAAGCCAATCTAATACTCCAAGTCTCATACAAAAATAATTGGCAAAATGCGATAGAACTCAATCGAATTAGGCCTGAGTGTGCTGGCCATAGCCGTAAAACCCATTTGACCTAGTTACTCGCTTCAGTTTAAGAGCCTAAAAGTGCAGGTTTATTGATTGTTTAATATTAAGTTTCAAAATACTATACTTTTACTGAAAATTAACTGAATTGAGTGTAAACTGTGGTCACTTATCAACATATGGAGCGGGCCTTCTCCTAGATTGGACTTTATAGTTTCTTTCACTTTCCTACGTCTTGTTTACATGCGGTCAGGTCTAGCCGAATCACCTCTCCGTTGTTCAATTGTATCCGCGTTCATTAAATTTCATGGTTTTGTTGCTTTTCATCGTTAAAGTCGGAATTCATACCAAAATGTTTTATATTTATTGATAAATGAATTGATTTATAAAGATTACACATAAAATTGAGATAAACACTGTTTTTTCTTACATTTTATGAGCTTTCCCCCGCGAACTATATTCTGACGAAAAGAAAATGGCTATTCAATCAACAAGATCAACTCCAGCGACAAAGGCGGGTAATATGAAATTTTCACGCAAAGAGTAGAATTTGTCGTGGTGACAGGTTTTGAAAACGTAAATATAAGCAATAAACGGTCACCCTATGGCGGTTATGGTCGTATATCAGGACAAAGGTTGGATGGAAAATTGAATGAATGCGCGTTAGCGCATTTATGATTAATTTTCCATCCAACCTTTGTCCTGATATACGACCATAACCGCCATAGGGTGACCGTTTATTGCTTAAATTTAAATAATATTACAAGAATATTTTAGATATTAACAAAATACTAATTTTAAAGGTTATTCAATCCGATGCTTATCTCCGTTTTTTCGACCATTTGAAAATTGTGTTTTTTAAACTGCTCTGTCAAAAATGACAGAAAAAGCCTTTTTTCATGAAATGGACTTGATTTTCTCTTTCCAATGATGTATAACAATAGCTATTTTGATCATCATTGCAACTTTGTATTTATTTAATTCACATTTACATACCAAATGTTATTTTTTTTTTCACTCTGGATTCAAAATGCAACCTCTCACCAATGTAAATAAATATTCGCATGCACACTGCTCAGTACCGTTCCTACGGTTCTAGTATTTCTATTACTTTAAGTTTTCTAGAGGACTCAAAAATGAAATTTAATGCAAGATGTGGAGGGTTGTCGGAGTTTTCAAAACGATTCAGATATCCAAACGCATTAATTCCATTATTTTAGTTTTGCAAGTAGGCCTACCTTTGAATTCGTAGAAGTATAATTTATAGCTAAAATAAAAGGCTAACCAGTGCAAGTCTAATCAAAAATAGACCATACTTTACAAACAGTTATGGTCAAAAGATGGTTCTCTTGAATATCCATCAGCACAAAAAGGTTCATTCAGTGTCTATGAAAACTGAAAACAATTTTTGTTCGCTTCAGCAGAAGTTTGATTGTCTGGTGGTGTCAAGGGTCTAACTTACAGTACTAGTATCGGAATGAAATTTTGGTCTAATTTTTGACTGAACCAATGCCGACGTTTTGAAATTGTAGGATTAAATGAATCGCTTATACGTTTTCAGACGTAGTTGATTTACCTGAATCATTAGCGGGGATTATCCAATCCCCCTTTGTTACTAAAAATGGTGAATTAAAACCAGCATCTTTCGCTTGTTTCCACGTGGTAAACTTTCGTATTACCTGTTCGTCAATTGTTTCTTAAAAATAAAAAAGTGTTCATATGACAAGGTGTCTCAACAAGGCTTAACTCTTGTACGGTATGGTTATTGTTTCCGCCAACCCTTTACATGATACCAAATAAGTTTTGTATTGTCTCGTATCACACAACAGCACATTTCATTACAAATTAAACCTTTCAAAAAATCACTCCTTAACCGTATTAAAAAGCCATTAGTATACATAGGAATCAAACCTATTTACTCATCCAATAAGCATTTAAAGGAGAAATTTGTAGCTACCATACCTAGTCTTTTATCGTTACAGTATTCAAAATGACATATCAGTAAAGCTGTATATGTAATGGCACCATTGGATTCGTCTAAAAGACATTTTGAACAATACTGGAAGGTGACCGTTGTTTGTGTGGTAGATATTGGGTCATACTTAAAAATAGCCTCATGTAACCCTGATAAGTATGGTGCTGAAATAAAAATGAAAGTAGACGTACACGTATATAAAAATAAATGGTTAAGGTCTGCCAGGAGGTCCAGTTCAAAATAATGACGTTCGTTTCTGAAAATAAGAAGCAATAGACAAAAACTAGTTCATTAAAATGTTTAATGCAAATTCACTAATTTTGATCTGGTTCAATGATATATTTTATTCAAAGTAGCTACATGACTAGAACAAGATTCTAACAGTTTTACAGAACAAGCTTCTAACTTTTCAGGAATTAATCACGTTAACAGAATGTTAAACCATACTGAAACAAATATGAGAATTTATTTTTACTTACTAGCTTCTTCTGCAATATATTGCTCAACATATTCTTTACCAGGATAATCTTTATTATTTGCTCGCTGATCGAAATACAAATAATAACAGAATTGTTTTAGCAACATAACATAATTTGACATAAGACAATCATTTAAAGTTGAATAACGTAGCCTATTGTCAAGAGAGAATGTAATTTATTCTTTTTATATTCATCTATCAATAAAAACAACCATTACATATCGTAATAAAGTAATGCCCCCGCATAGCCCACGAATAAAAAAAAATAATATAAAAAAAAACAACACATAGGTCATGCTAGTGACATGATATAAATTGAACGCGTGCCTTGAATTCAATCCTGCATTATAGGTAAATTAAATAATTATGTAATAATCAATATAGTGCATTTCATTTAAAAGTATTGCAACATCATGTCCATTGCTTCCAGCAATCCAAAATGTGCTCATAGCAGGGAATTGGAATAAGATGAGTGTAAATAAATTTCAGAAAGTGTTATTGCATAGTGGTCAAAATCATTTCAAAATATGAGAGGAGAGTGAGGTCAAGTATATATCATTTTTGCGTTGAAATTCAAATTGTGAAGATAAAATACTTACTATAGTCAATGTATAAACACTTCCAGGTTTAATTTCAATACTCTTTTTATACTTGCAATTATCTTTATTGTCATATTCTTCTTTAAGGATGGTATAAAAAGTGATCTCTTCAGACCCCTAGGATACAAGAAAATATGTTCAGCACGATCTCCCTTTCTCTTTTATATTACCAAAAAAAAAAAAAAAACATATTGAGTTAAGAAAATAAAATTCTGATTAAGAAACCCCTTGGAATTTTAACTTACAAACCTGATTAAATACTTTCAAAATGCAACTTTCTTACATAGCTCAGTCAATAGTGAGATTGGATGTCGTCTGCGAGACGATTAGGTGCTATGGGTTTGAATCGTCCTCAAAGCAAGAAACAAACTCTGATACCTAAATTGCTTCCGAGAGTCGACCCGACGGATACCTAACATTTAAATTCAACAAACAGAAACAAAAAACCCCGAAACATCTGTCTCTATTGAAAAAAATATAGAGACAGAAAACGGCGGCCTTCCGTATCTCGTGCGACGGTTTTAATTCTATTTAAATACTTCGACATGCTAAATCCAGGTTTATCTGTAAAGATGGATATGTTTGTACATGAAGTTACGTCTATCTGCATATATTATTTATGTCGTTTCATCAAAGTTCCCTTTTACGATGGTTTTTCATCAGTCATATATTGAAACTGTGTGCGCTTTCAAAAGTTCAAAGGTCACATAATTACGCTGACTCCCAGCCATATTTCATAGTCATTGTGAAGATAATGTTATATAATGTCAGAAAAACGCATCTTTGGGTGTGGAAAACCTTTAACAGTGTCATTTTTTCTGATTTCCCTACCGTCAAAGTATCTGCCAAAGGCCGGAAAAGAGGTAGATGTTTCGGACTAGTCGGGAATTAACTCGTTTCATAATATAATATTACATGTATATTATTTTATTTAGCATCACCGAAAAATTCATTTGTACAGATATCATGTCACAAAATACAGATAGTTTCTCAACCAGGTTCAAAAAGATAACCACTGTCTTGTTCTGTGACTTTCACCACCTTTTACAATTTTTATAATTTCATGAGGGAGGTCCAGAACAAGAAATCCTTATTTTTTTTATTTGGTATGAATATCTTATTCAATAAGAAACTCTTCTAATAACATTTTAAACCACAAAGACATAAAGTATTTTTATCCTGGACAGAAATAAAACAGCTGCGATTGAGTTGGAATACATGTACAATGTAACTATGTCTGGGTTTATAATCAAATATTCCTGTTTGTTACTGTGCGAGTTTGTCAAAATATATGAGCTATGTCCATTTTTTTTTAAATTTGGGAAGTAAATTTTGGTTTGTATATTTTTGTAAAAAGAAGATTTTATGAACTGCATTTGATTGATATTTTAAGTAAAAACCTGTACAACTAGCCATATATTCATATTATTAAGGTCATTAAATAAATTATACATGTGAATGTAATTTGTAAACATGCGCATTCATTCTAAAAATGTACATTTGCACAATAGGGCATACTCGGTGGACAAATTTTCAGTCAACTTACGTTCAATTTCAATTCTAGTGTGTAGTTTGTCAGTGCACCATTGCGTTCCTTCTCATACGGACATGTCCACCAAACTTCAGCCTTGGAACGATTAAATCCCAGTACAATAACCCGGAATGAACGAACTTTACCTGGCGCTAAAAGAAACCCACACAAACACGGTTTATGGTTAACGACAAAACATTATAAACAACTGTGAATTATTGTTGAAATCTCAGCTGTGAATCACTGGAGCGTGATGACAAAACAAAATGTAGCTTACGAGCTGTGGGTGTCCTGATTTGCTTCGAGTATGTTTTATTCGATTTTTCACCATTTAGTAGAACAACATTCACAGCAGCCCTGTAGGTCCAGTCACCAACTATACGTTTGCTGTAGATATATTTAGTAGTATTGTAAGCTGTAAAAGAAATGTAAAAAAAAAAGTCGTGCTCTCACACATGATTAACAGTCGCCGGAATATGGTGGAATCAAACATCCGAAATTTGGATTCGCCCAAAACAGTCAAAACCATAGTTCTAAGGCTAGATGATAAAACATAGTCTCGCGCTCAGAAACAACATTGTGAACTTACAGAGGAGAAGGGCAACACTATTCGTCAACAAAATAGCAAAATAAAGATTGGCAAGCAAGTTAATATACGCTCACTTGCAGCTTTGATGCCAAATTAGGTGCCAATTCAGTAAAACTCAACCGTATATAATATTCGACTTTCAGACATACACTTATCTTAATGATATCATCAACGTAAAATTTTGGACTGTCGAGAAGGAACAAACTTTGATTGATATGTGGTCCAAATTTGCTTGTTTATTCATTATTTCGTCACCCAACTATTCGGAAAGGAAAAAGATGCATGCTGAATTCAGGTACGGCCCAAATGGTCCTATTTCGTCTTCTACGTTGGCGTCCTTTTAAAATAAATAATACAGCTAACGCAATGTTATTTCATAATACATTACCTGACATAATATATTACATATGAATATCATTGCTTCATGATAGCTTTAAACTCGCCCTACTTCCGGTTAAACTCAGTGTTAACCGGAAATAGAGAAAACATGCTTACTGCTCATGCGCTTAACCAAATCAGTTTTCATTGCTCGGCGGGTGAGTTCGCACGAGTTTAGATTAGCTTTTTTACTCAAGTGTTATTTTTATTGGAAAGAGATGTCTTCGGAAGACTTCTCGGACGCAACTCAGAACTGTACGAAGCACAAAGCTTCTAATAAAACATCAAATAAGGTGAGAACAAAGGATCGGATTTCTAATTTAGAATCCAAATTAGATAAATTTCTGGAGGTATTTGATCGACGATCTTTTATTGCCCACACTTATAAGGAGGCTGTCGAGTAGCATCGGAAATCACAAAGATTTGACCGGGCTGTATCTACTACGAGTACGATTGACAAATCACAAAGATTTGATCATGTTGAACCTATTGCTGACAAATCACAAAAATTTATCAGTCTAGGCCTATAATGGACAAATCACAAAGATTTGATCTAACTATTGTGGACAAATCTGACAACTATCAAAATAAGGACTCAGAAAAAAGGGCAAAATGCAGAAATTTCAGATCTATTATTTCCTCCAGTGAGGATGATGATGATGTATTATCTTTTCAACCGGGAAAGAACGGAATAAACTGTTTTTCCTCAGATTATGATCATTCACATGAAAATAGACTATGCCTGTTTTAGAGAAGGAAATTGTGCCTTCTAGTTCCACTGAAGAAGCGAATGTTACCACAGACAAGAGTCTGTTTGATATTTTGTCAAGGTATTGGCAAAGACCTTTCTCAGAGAAAGATTTTAGAACAAAGTTGGAGGTCACAAACTCCTAATTCGGTTTCGGCCTTTGCAGAGGAGTGTGTAGAACTCTTTCCAACTAAAGAGACCAAGTCTTTTCTTACAGTACCTCCTTTGGACGATATTATTGAGTCTTGCTTGATCAAAAACATGGCAGCAAGGCCTTTTTTTCCAAATCGGGTCGTTCACTTTTTGGGCAACCATATAAAATGGTGGAGAAGATTGCCTATCGCGGCCAGCAGGTAGCAGCCATGGGCATTAATATTCAGCTTTTCGTACAAAAGGCTTAGGATCCTTAATGGAAGGGTTGTCAACGGGTTCGGATAGTAAAGAACGATCGCTGGAAAAAGTGCAGAATATTTTTTTTTTCTATGACAACTAGAAGTCTTGACCAACTAAGTAGGGTTGGTGCGTTTCACCACATCATTAGAAGGACAGTGGCTATGTCTGACTCTGCCTTATACGAACTAGATGTGGCAAGACGATTATCCAATCTACCTTTGTCAGAAAGAGTGTTTTTGGTCCTGGTTTCAAGACCACGTTAAGGTTCGCAAAGAACAAAAGTTACTATGCAAGATTTGCTACCTGATTTTCAGGCGCGTAAACGCAAGAACAGTGAAGTGCAACAAAATGAACCTTTCAAGAGGGGTCGTTTCGCAAATAAAGCGTATGAACATGTTAACTATTCCAGTTCTACTTATAGTTATCGGGCCAGATGGGCTACAGATCAATTCCAAGACAAGAAGTCTTACACCAGAGGTTATGGAAGAAAGCCTAATAACTTGAAGTCAGGAAAGGCTTATAGACCAAACAACAAGAAGTCGAATGAATGACTCGGTAAGTTAGGGGGGGGGGGCAAGGATTAATTGGCAGATCTTCCGGAGGTTGTCTGTCACCGTTTCTGGAACCTTGGAAGCAAATAACATCAGACAAATGGGCTCTGTCGATTATAAAGGAAGGCTACAATCTGGAATTTGTAAAGAAACCTCCTTTTGTGGAGGTAAAGCCCATTCTGGTTTCCCAAAAGGAGCTTGGCCTTATAAAGGCAGAGGTTGATTCTCTTTTGGAAAAAAAATGCTACAGAAAGGGTTCCAGAAACAGAGATCCATTCAGGTTTTTACAGTGCGTTATTCCTGGTTCTCAAGTAGAACGGGCAGCTGCGTCCAGTTATCAACCTGAAGCCACTCAACAGGTATATCCGCAAGGCTCATTTCAAGATGGACCACTTGATAAAGTTTTTGGGTATGGTAAGCAAGGGAGATTGGGCCATTTCGATAGACCTGAAGGATGTCCACATGGCTATTTATTTAGACTTCATTTTAACAGTAAGTGGGACGAAATCGAGGCTGATTTTGGATCGGGAAAAAGTCCTGACAACTTTCACTCACCTCGGTTTCATAGTAAATCTAAAGAAGTCTCTCCTGATCCCATCTCAGGAAATAGAATACCTGGGGCTATGGGAATTAAGACAAGGAATTGTTCTGCCTTCCTTAGAAAGAAAGAAGAATTTATGTCGAACAGCTTATCAAATGTTAGAGGGGCAGAATACGGTGAGTGATTATCTTCGTTTATTGGGAATGATCGCATCTTGTCTCGAACTGATACCCAATGCTCGCCTTTTCATGAAGCCCATCCATTTATTACAGACCTGGAATCCAAGTATGCAGAGTATGAGTACCCATGTCCGAACAGCCGAGAGTCTAAGGACACACTTGTTGTGGTGGACAAAAATGGAAAATTTAGGAAAAGGCCTCTCTCTGGTGACACTGGTGCATATCTGACCTTAACAACAGATGCATCACTCCAGGGTAGGGGTGCTTATTTGGAGGATCAAGTAGTGCAGGGAGCTTGGCAAGCATATTGGAGACATCATCACATAAATTGGCTAGAGTTGAAAGCAGTTAATCTAGCAATTCAGCATTTTTTACAGGAGCTGAGAGGGAAGGTGGTTTTAATCAGAACTGACAATTCCACCGTAGTGCAATACTTGAAGAAACAAGGCGGGACTCGGTCAGTATTGTTGTGACAGGAGACATGGAATCTTTGGGAGATGCATCTCAAGAACAATATTGCAATTCAAGTAGCACACTTAAAGGGAGTGGACAATGCAGGTATTTGCAGTAGATGCAATTCCATGGGACAATATGTTTGCCTATGCCTTCCCGCCATTTTGGCCAAGACAGATTTGGTTTCCAAAAATGATGGGAATGTTGATCCAGTCGCCATTGATGTTGCCAGTGTCACCAACTCTGAGCCAATGAATAGGGCTAGTTTGAAACTTGTTACTTATAAGACAGTTTTTCTGTTTGCGATAGTTTCTTTTCGGCGTTGAAAATCCCTAAGACTGGGAGAGGGTAAAGTAAATGTACTTTCCAGGGGACTGACCTTTGTCAGACAAAGTCTGTCGAAACAGGACAGGGCTTCACATGTCAGTCCACTAATTCATATCGCTGCTTTTGCAGATAAATTACTGGATCCTAAAAGAGCTTTCTGTTACTATTTGAAGTCTACAGAGGCTTTCAGAAGGAAAAAGGATACAGATCAAACTAAGGTATTATTGGGTTTAAACAATCCTCATAATCCAGTGTCGGCTCAGACCATATCTCGATGGATTGTTAAGACGATCCAAATGGCATATGCGGATAAATTTTTGTCTGTTAAAGGCCATTCAACCAGAACAGTATAGGTGCATCGTGGGCTCTTTTCAAAGGAGCTTCTATGCGCTGTATCTTTGAGACGGCAGATTGGACTCAATCCTGAACTTTTCTTAAATTTTATTTGCAGGATATAAATAATGAGGGGTTAATGTTGTGAAACGTGGTTTGTTTATGGCGTCGGTTTTTAATTTGGGTATTAATTTTTTAATTAAAATGTATATACGGGTTTGTCTTTGAAGAAGGAGCTTCTTCGTTTTTTAACTTTTAGTAACTTTTAGTGAGTAGCATTTGCCACAGAGATGCCCGGCGAGTTTTTTCGGGAGGTTAGTATTTTTGAAGTTATGAGATTAAGTTCTTTATTTAAAATAATACATTTAAAAATACTACTAATTATCAACCAGCTAAGTAGCTTTGGGAATCTGAATTAATTCATATGTAATATATGTCAGGTAATGTATTATGAAATGAAATTCAAAAATTTGATTCAAGTTCAAATTTTATGAATTATACTTACCTGACATGTATTACGCACCCTCCCTCCTTTCCCCACTTAATCAGTACACGGGGCGAACACACGCGCCTCGCTGGAAACTGATTTGATTACTATCAACATGCTAAGCGCATGCGCAGTAAGCATGTTTTTCTCTATTTCCGGTTAAGACTGAGTTGAAACGGAAGTGATCGAGTTTAAAGCTATCATGAAGCAATGATATTCATATATGTAATATATGTCAGGTAAGTTTTATTCATAAAATTTAAACTTTAATAAAATTTTTGAATTTAATGTTACATAATGTACTAAAAAAATTTTTGTTCGTCGACATAAATGTTCGTCGTCTGCGAGGTTATTTTCGTCGTCTGCGTTAGACTGGACAATATTACCAAATGTTGCCAAAGACCGTGTCCGGAGGAGTTACAAGCTAAGAATTTAACGCGTTTTCAAGAACAAGATTAATGACTTATTTTTTCAAATTCTTCGATAAAAAAAAAATATATATATTATTATATTTAACATCAACATCGTATCGAAACAGTATACTCTATCAGAAGCCATTTTTTATTATTAGGTCATAATTCTGATAACAGTTTTTGTCCGAGACATTTGTTATATGCTCACTATGAAGCACGCATACCACGTTTTATTAAAGCGGTTCTGTATTAGGTTCTCTCGCGTTCCCAAGAAAACTGTTAAAAAAGACATATGTCGGAATAAAAGGGATATATAAAATATATCTACCGTCTCTAATCGATGCAAGAAATAAGCTTTTATCTGCTATCTCACTGTCTCGACCTTCTGTTTCAAAAATCCTTATAAAATATATCATGGGACCTGGGTATTCGTCTGGTTTTGTCCATGTAATAGTTAAGTTACTGGCCGTTTGGTCGATAATTTCAACTGTAGATGGTGGAACAGGATCTGGAAACATAAAAATCAATTATAACCAGTTATATATAATCGGTAAGGAGATAACAATAATTTTCTTTCAAAATATTCCATAAATTGCAAGTTAATAACCGTCGTCATTTTCGATCGTCTTCAGAACTGTAAACAACATTTTCTCTTCAAATATCAGAATCGTGTTTCAGAAAAAAAAGCTTTCTACTGGTGAAGCTCGAATTTGGGAAACTGCAGATAATTGCAAAATATCATCAAAAAGAAATGGAATTGAAATATGAATCTCAATAGATTGGTTATTATGGGTGTCATCCGTATGTTGTTTTGTTCAATTACCTTTATATGCAACACAAATTCCATCATCAACTTCATAAGAAAGCTTCAAGTCACAAAAACATTGGTCACTAATGCAAAGGTACTGTGTTGGTGGACTTCCACATGTAGATGTATCATTTCCACTACAATTGTCACCAACTTTACCATACACATAGAACTAAAAGTATTAAGTGATAATATCTGTTGTTTATATATATACGTATGTGAGTCGCGGTGGCTCAGTGATTTAGATCCTTACTCGCTTACTTGAGGGTCCGGGGTCTTGTTGTTCGGATGGGACAATAAACCGAGGCCACATGTGATACAGGCTGTGTACGTTAAATATTCCTTGTCAAAATTTCCCTCATTGAACACTTCATAGTGTTACCCGCTTTCATTTGTTCATAAGCCGTAGGACTTGAGTATAGGACATAAATCTCCATTCTTTTCATTTCATTGTATGGGATAAATCAATTATATGGATATGGTATTCATTGACATCCAGTTCCCTTAAAGCGAATAACAATTACTGGTAATTTCTTAAAAGAGTCGTTCTTCCTCAAGTTGCAGATTCTGTACTAAAGAAGAATTACTATATTAGCGAAAAACACCCAAAGAAACGAAATGTCTCGTCTTTCCCTACCACATTCTTAATACTCACCAACGGGTTATATAGGTCGATGTAAACTATCCACAAAAGTAACAGCATATGCCCAAGTTTCATTTTAAAATAAAACAAAATATACCAGTTCTTAATCAATGAAATATTTAGATGATTGTAAGTCGTAAGATCCGGTTAAATTAACTACGTATCACATTGTTTTATTGCTCAATGAAGGTAAAAACCGATGTTGAAATAAATTCAGGACTTTGCAGTCCATTGTCGAATTTCTAACATTATGTTGGTTGGAATTCATATGACTTCGAAGTTTTTAAATGAAGATTCTCTTCTGCATAGGAAATTGTAAAAATTCAGCGGTGATAATCAACCAATTCTTGCTCTATTCACGCACAAACGCACCCTATGTGGGTCAGTTTTCAATATAGACCCCACCGACCTGTAAGACTAAAATGCCTACTTTGAGAGAAACAAGATTGTATGGTGACCCGTAGCGGACACAAATCACTAATCAGCGATCGGATGCAGATCACGTGACAATCAAAATGGCGACGTCTTTTGATACAACCAACATGAAATTTTGGACTGCCGAGAAGGAACAATCTTTGATTGATATGTGGTCCAAATTTTATTCATGATTTCGTCACCCAACTATTCGGAAAGGAAAAAGACGCATGCTGAATTCAGGTACGGCCCAAATGGTCCTATTTCGCCTTCTACGTTGGCGTCCTTTTAAAATTAATAATATAGCTAAAACAATTTTATGTTAAAAAATATACTAACATGTTTATTGTTCGTCGTCTGCGGGATTGTGTTCGTCGTCTGCGTTAGGCTTAAAGGAGATAATGAACAATATTACCAAATGTTGCCAAAGACCGTGTCTTTACAAGCCAAAAATTTAACCCGTTTTCAAGACTTATTTGAAAAATCCTTCGATATAAAAATATATATATATATTTAACATCAACATCGTATCGAAACAGTATACTCTTTCAGACGACATTTTTTATTATTAGGTCATAAGTTTTCACAGTTTTTGCCCGAGTCATAAGTACATGTAATATCTCTGCTGCATAGGAAATTGTAAAAATACAGCGGTGATAATAAACAAATTCTTGTTCTCTTTACACACACACGCATCCTATGTGGGTCAGTTTTCAATATAGACCCCACCGACCTGTAAGACGACTTTGAGAGAAACAAGATTGTATGGCGGCCCGTAGCGGACATGAATAATTTAGGGACTCGGTTTATTATAATAATAATAATAGGCTCTCTATTTTACGTCATATGAACATAAATCACGGAAATAACACACAAGAACGTAGTTCACAACCATCTTGAATCTCTCCCTAAGAATCCCTAGTTCGAATCTTTTTTTTAAAAATGCTGTTTTGAAATTGTTTTAAATATATTTCAAAATTCGGCCGCTTTTTCCATCTTATCTCCTCCGTCCTGCAGCAATGACAGGGAGAAACTTGGTTGAAAATTGAGGTATTGATTGATTTGTTGACAAGGCCTGTAAATTTCGATAGTTTCAATAAAAACAATGGTTTTTTTCAACTAACCACTGAAGGGGAAGAGCAGATTATTGATTATATTATTTTGATTTTTTTTATATCACATGCATCTAATATCAAACAACTTCTGAATGCCACTTATCAATTTAAAAAATATTATTTCAATTTCTAGTCGAATTGGATTGGATGATTGAGGCTATTTATTTGTCTATATTTTACTGTATGGTATTTGTACAGCGACACCTGTCGTCGTAATCATGACCTTCAAATATTCGACATGCTAGATATGTAGGGGAGATTTGTTATTATACATTTGTATGTGGACATTTGATGGTTGAGTTATGCATTTGAAGATATGCTGAGCTTGATTTGTATTTTCGGCAAGAATCCTATCAATTCAATTATTAGAAAAACTAAAGGTTTATCGAAGGAAGTTAATTACTTGTGAAAATTAGTATTTTGGTATAGACATAGCAATGAAGAAAATGCCTGACTCTAAATATTGGACTCATGGTCCAATACCAAGTAAATCTGACCTGTTTCTTTATGTATTCACGATTGACTTCAAAACAGTATTATATCTCTATGGTCGGATTTTTTCTATAATTGTTTAAAGAGAATTGGAATGTCAAACTCAATATAATACCGCTATCCTTGCGCTAATGGAAAATATCTTTTTGAAATTTTAATATAAAAAAGTCCCATAATTTAGCTGAAAATTACCCACCGTGTCATGTATCATGAAGTTCTATTTTTGTAGTCTGAGCATTTTAGTAAGGTTTCAATTGTTAGTTCCCTTTAAGAGGACACCTTCCGGTGACTTTCTTCAGCAGAAGTTTTATTGACAGGACTTTCATCGTAAAATACGATTTGGCACAGACACCTTGCAAGCCACGATGTAAGAATACTATTTTTATACATCTATTATTTATTTCGTGATTTTGCTGAGTTAAGGTGTCGTTATGTGCGCAAGATACATTAAATTTTATGCTTTAGATATTCGGCTCATGTTTGTTATGGCTCTTAATTTCATAGTTTGCAAACTAAATAGAGTATTCTTGTCGACGAATTGATAGTTTAATAAGATTTGTCTCCCTTTAATTGTATGCCGTTTTCTTGGCCAAAAAAAGATATATTTTGCTAATTTTTATACGCCCACATGAAATGGGGGGCGTATATTGTCGTCACCCACATCCGTCCATCCGTCCGTCCGTCCACAATTGCTCGTAAACACTCTACACGGTGTAATTCTTGATGGATTTAGATGAAACTTAATATGAGTGTTTATGATCACGCAAGGATGAACCCTATTGAAAATCAGCGAAATCGGAAAACAATTAGTATGAGTTCGTGCCCTTGTTCTTGAATGGCTCGTAAACACTCTACAACGTGCAATTCTTGACCGATTTTGATGAAACTTGGTGTGAGAGTATGTTATAACTCAAGGATAAACCCTATCGAAAATCAGCGAAATCGAAAAACATTTAGTATGAGTTATTGCCCTTGTTCTTGAAAACGCGTTCAATTTTAACTTGTAAATACTCTTGAGAGAACAATTTTTAATGGATTTTAATGAAACTTGGCCGGAGTATTTGTTATCACCCAAGGATGAAGCCTATTGAAAACCAGTCAAATCGGAAAAAAAATTAATATCAGTTATTGCCCTTGTTTTTGAAAACGCGTTCAATTTTTAGCTTGTAAACACTCTACAAAGCACAGTTATTGACCGATTTTGACGAAACTTGCTGAAATTGTTTAATATCACCCAAGAATGAACTCTTTTGAAAATGGCAAAAATCGAAATATATTTAATACGAATTATTGCCCTTGTTCTATAAAATGTGTTGGATTTTTGCCTTGTAAACACTCTACAAGTCACAATTCTTGAGCGATTTTGACATAACTTGGCATGAGTATTTGTAATCACCTAAGGATGAACCCTATTGAAATTCAGTTAAATCGAAAAATATTTAGTATCAGTTATTGCCCTTGTTTTTGAAAACGCGTTCAATTTTAGCTTGTAAGCACTCTAGAAAGAACAATTCTTAATGAATTTTGATAAAACTTGGCTTGAGTATTTGTTTTTACCCAAGGATGAACCTTATTGAAAATCAAATAAATCGAAATATATTTAGTGTCAGTTATTGCCCTTGTGTTTGAAAACAGGTTTAACTTTTTAATAAATACTCTAGAAGATACAATTCATGACCAATGTTGACAAAACTCACTGAAATTGTTGGATATCGCAAGGGATGAGCCTAATTGAAAATTAAAATTATCAAAATATATCTAATATGAATTATTGCACTTGTTCTTTTAAACGCGTTCGATTTTTGTCTCGTAAACACTCTACATGGCACAATTCTTGATGGATTTCGATGAAACTTGGTGTGAGAGTGTGTTATAACTCAAGGATGAACCCTATTGAAAAGCGAAATCGAAATTTTTTTTAGTATGAGTTACTGCCCTTGTTCTTGAAAACGCATTCAATTTTAGCTTGTAAACACTCTAGAAAGAACTATTCTTAATGGATTTTGATTAACTTTGGCTTGAGTATTTGTTTTTACCCAAGGATGAACCCTATTATAAATCAAATAAATAGAAATATATTTAGTGTCAGTTATAGCCCTTGTTCTTGAAAACGCGTTCAATTTTAGCTTGTAAACACTCTAGAAAGAACAATTTTTAATGGATTTTGATGTAACTTGGCTGGAGTATTTGTTGTCTCCCAAGGATGAACTCTATTGAAAATCGAAAAATATTTAGTACAAGTTATTGCCCTTGTTTTTGAAAACGCGTTCAATTTAACTCTTAAACACTCTAGAAAGAACAATTTTAAATGGATTTTGATGAAGCTTGGCTTTAGTATTTGTTTTCTCACAAAGATAAACCCTATTGAAAATCAGATAAATCGAAAAATATTTAGTGTCAGTTATTGGGCCTGTTTTCAAAATCGCTTTCAACTTTTGGCTTGTGAACACTCTAAACAGTCATTTTTGACAAAACTCGCTGAAATTGTTTAATATCAACCAAGAATGAGCCTTATTAATAATTAAAAATATCAAAATATTATTAAGGGTGAACCCTATTGCAAATCATAAAAATACCGAAAAATATTTAATGAGTTGAGTTAGGTACAATTCTTGACAGTTTTTAATGAAACTGGAGACCCTAGAAAAAAATATATGGTGGAAGGTTGAATATTTCATTCCACTTTTGTAACTTTACTGAAAAGTTTTTATTTGAAATAAATGCTGCCAGTGGGCGTATATTACCTTGCCTGGCAAGCTATCTTTGTACTTTATGTTGTTATTTGTCTCTCTTGTAGCTATTCACCACTAGAATAAAGCAGTCTGCCCTACACACGGCGTTTTCGATATTGCTGCTTTATTGGTTTAACTTACTGCATATACATGACAGTATAGTGGATAGATCTACCACCTTGCAATCATGGAGGGGGATACGGCCAGCCAGCACGGACTTGAAAGACGTCCTAGAACGCTGACAGAAAAAGGTACTGAACTATTTAAATCGGACAATTTGAGATACCTTCTATGTGTAAAATCCACACTAGAAGTGTTGAAAGGAACTGTGAATGAAATAGAAGGTGACTTTCCTACTGTGTTTCTGAACATAGAAAATGCTGAAAGCGAATTGAAAGTGGCAAGTGAACGATAATATCAAGCCCGTAAAGACTACATAGATTTCCTCTCTCGTCAACATACACCCGCAGGGGATCAAGAATTCGAAAATTTCAACAGTTTCCGTGAAAAAACAGCGAAATTGATTGAAAAAAAGTGAACGTGTCTTATTCAATAAACTAGATTAAGCTAGAGAACGGGCTCTAGAGTCTAGATCGATAGGAAGTCGAAGTCTACGTTCATGCACAACTGAGTCAAGTTCTGTCTTTCGGAAACGTGCAGAAGCAGAAGCGGAAAGGGCAAGACTAGCCTTCGTGGAACAAGAAGTTGAACTTAAGAAACAACAGAGTAACATAGCTGTAGAACTTGAATTATTGGAACACAAGAAAAAGGTTGCCGCTAGAGAAGCTGAAGCAAACTATTTAGAAAGTCAGTGTAAAATAAGTGAGCATTTTGAACTTCTCCCAGAAATTGAATCGATATCCAAACGAACTGAAAATTACGTTCTTGAAAATGCACAACCGCGCCCTGATACGCCACCACGTGACTCAAATGTTACAATGAACTCAACAGAACGCGCATTCGCACAGTATGTTTATAGGAAGGATTTTATTAAGGACCGCTTACAGACATTCAGTGGTAAACATGAACACTATTTGTCGTGAAAACAAACATTCAAAAGTGTTGTGCAGGAAATCGGTGAATTAGACCTCCCACAACGGAGGTTTGGACCTGCCACAAAGCAGATACAAAGCATTAAGTCAACTAATACAGCAAACTTTGAATTGGGCTTATCACGAGCGTGGAACCGTTTGGACAAACAATTTGGAGCACCGGAGAAAATTGAGCAAGCTTTGAGAAAAAAGCTTGAATCTGTGTCAAAAATCACATGGAAAGAACCGAATAAACTGTTTGAACTATCAGACATTTTGTCAGAAATCCGATCCGTAAAGGAAAATCCAGACTACGCTGTGTCATTCGGTTACCTGGATACTGCGGCAGGTGTTAATCGTACGATAGTGAAACTTCCAGGAAACATGCAAAATAAGTGGAGAGACCGTGCCCAAACCTACAAGCAAAATAAAAGTGTACTGTTTCCGCCATAAACATTTTTCTGTGACTTTATTTCTGAAATGGCAGACTCTTTCAACGACCCTAGCTTTGAACTGTATAATCTGAGCACATCTGATCACCATTCCCGCGCATCACGAAGTATTACAGTTAACAAAACAACTGTTGAGAACAATGAACAATGCCCCTGCTTTCTTCACCAGGGAAAACATTTATTGAATGAGTGCAGGACTTTCCGTCACAAGACTTTAGACGAAAGAAAGAAACTTTTGAAAGAACATGGTATTTGTTTTAAATGCTGTTCTGGGAAGCATTTATGCAAGATGTGTGAAAACACAGTCAAGTGTAATCAATGTCAGGGGTCCAATGCAACAGCCATGCACATTTATCGTGAAGTCGACAACAAGCAAGGCGGGGAGTCGAGTTTATCAACCTCAGAAGTAGTTGCTAAGTGCACACAACTTTACACGAACATCACAGGGAAGTCATGTGCTAAGATTGTTCTCGTGACTATCAGAAACAACGAAAGTGACTGCCAACCGTTGAAAGCTTACGCTATCATAGATGATCAAAGCAATTACACACTAGCAAGATCTGAACTCTTTAATTATTTTGATGTAAACACTCCATCAGAGCAATAATCACTTAGAAGTTGTGGTGGAAAGACAACTCTGTCTGGGAGACGTCACTCCGGTTTTATCGTTGACTCCCTTGATGGTCATGAAAGTATTAGTCTCCCAGTTGTAACTGAATGTGACATGATTCCAGAGAACAGACATGAAATTGCTACGCCAGAGGTAGCTGCTAGCCATCAGCACTTGAAAACCCTCGTGAACCAAATACCGCCACTCGACTACCAAGCCAACATTCTAATTTTGATAGGCAGGGATTCTGTGTCCGCTCACTATGTCTTAGACCAGAAAATAGGACACAGCTACCAACCGTTTGCACAGAAATTGAGACTTGGATGGGTGATAATTGGTGAATGCTGTGTGGATGGAGCTCACATTCCAAATGCTACCAGCTCCATGAAAAAATTTGTCCATGGGAATGGTCGCCCTTCTACGCTTGAACCATGTGAAAATGCATTCACCAGAGATAGTCTCTTTATAACCACGGAAAACGACAATAAAGTGGGTATGTCAATAGATGACAAACAGTTTAATAAATTAATGGCCGAAGAAATGAAACGGAATAGTGATGGAAATTGGGTTGCCCCATTGCCGTTCAAGTCGAACAGACCCCATTTACCAAACAACCGCAACTACACAGTTAAACGAAATGGTAATTTCATCAAATCACTTCACACAGATTCCCACAAACGACAACATACGTTGGACTTTATGAAAGCTCTTTTCGACAACAATCACGCAGAGAGAGCTCTTGACCTAGGTAAAATGGAAGAGGCGTGGTATCTCCCTTTGTTTGGTGTGTACCACCCAAAGAAGAAAGGCAGTATCCGGATTTTTTTTGATTCATCGGCTACGTTTGGTGGAACGTCTCCAAACACAGTTCTTATGTCTGGGCCAAACCTCACCATTAACTTACTAGGAGTATTACTCCGTTTCAGAACAGGCCAAGTCGCAGTGATTGCCGACATCCAACAGATGTTTTACAGCTTCTTAGTTAGGCCAGACCATAGGAATTATCTGCGTTTTGTAAGGCCAAAGGATAACGACTTAGAAAAAGTATTGGTTGACTACAGAATTCAAGTTCATGTCTTTGGGAATAAACCGTCTCCAGCTGTCGCTACACACGGTCTAAACCTTGCAGCCAGGGCAGCGGTACCAACATTTGGATCAGACGTATTCACTTTCGTACAACGTAACTTTTACGTCGATGATGGCTTGTCATCCCATGATGCAGCTTCGAAGGCAATTGACTTAACGTCACTAAGGATCAAACTCCAGTAACCCGTAGGAATGTGCTGTCCACCATCAATGGACTGTACGACCTGTTAGGACTAGTCGCGGAATTTACCATTACTGGCAAGCTATTATTAAGAGAAAGCCTTACACATGAACTTGGTTGGGATGACCGGACAATATTTTGGCAAAATGGCAAATCTGGGTGGACTCATTGGGCTCCTTACAAAACGTACACGTGCCAAGAGCCTACAGTGATAATTCTTCAGACCATGTCGACCATCAGGACCTACATATCTATTCAGATGCTTCGGAGAAGGCCGTGGCCACCGTTGCTTACCTGATTGCAGTAGACAAACATGGACAACAACACAAGAGCTTTGTTCTCAGAAAGGCAAAGGTAGCCCCAAAAACACGGTCACACAAAATGTCAGATTTTCCATTGGATAGGTTGGAACCAAGCCCTCCGTTCACCAACGTGGGTATTGACGTTTTTGGACCATGGCAGGTATCTTGCAGGAAGACACGTGGAGGAAAATCGAATTCAAAACGTTGGGCCCTATTGTTGACGTGTTTGGTGACGCGTGTCGTTCATATCGAACTTTTGGAGGAAATGACTTCCTCGGCATTCATTAACGCATTACGTCGCTTCTGTGCTTTGAGAGGTGAAGTAAGATAGATCTGACTGCGGAACAAACTTTACCGGAGCTACTGGGGTTCTTCAAGCTAATGTCATCAATGTAGATGATCGACCGATACAGAATTATCTGATAGAATCTGGAATCAACTGGATCTTCAACCCGCCTTATTCCTCGCACATGGGCGGAGCCTGGGAACGATTAATCGGTGTCACCAGGAAAATCCTAGACAACATGTTGTCTGATGTTCGGAACTCATGAGGTTTTACAAACTTTGATGTGCGAAGTGTGTTCTATCATGAATGCTAGACCTCTCACCCCAGTACCAACTGATCCTGATATACCGTTTCCACTAACTCCAGCTACATTACTCACTCTGAAGACCAGTCAAGAAGTACAGTCATTCAACTTTGGTGATTTCTGTGCAAAGGACCTTTATAAGGAACAGTGGAGACGGGTACAATACCTAGCGGACACATTTTGGTCGCGATGGAAAAACGAATATCTCCATACGCTTCAGCAACGGACGAAATGGCAAGACAAAAGTGTGAATCCAAAACCTGGTGACATTGTTCTGTTGCGTGATAAATCCCTACATAGGAATGATTGGTCACTCGGTGTTGTTACGACGACACATTTGAGAGACGATGGATGTGTTCGTTCAATGAACATTCGCGTTGCGAAAAGCAGAAAGATTCTAACTCGACCGGTCAGTGACATTGTCGTTATTGTGTCCGAATAATATAGACCATTTGCGATAAACAGTGTGCTTTAACTATGCTGATGAATAGGGCAGTGTTAATGTGTTGAGCATTGTTAATTTGAAATTTCTTTGGGTATATGCATACTCTGTGCCATTTTTTGTACAATTTTGTTTGATTGAGCTTTTTATTAGTTTAAGATATTGTGAAATGTATATTTCAGACGGGGAGTGTCATGTATCATGAAGTTCTATTTTTGTAGTCTGAGCATTTTAGTAAGGTTTCAATTGTTAGTTCCCTTTAAGAGGACACCTTCCGGTGACTTTCTTCAGCAGAAGTTTTATTGACAGGACTTTCATCGTAAAATACGATTTGGCACAAACCCCTTGCAAGCCACGATGTAAGAATACTATTTTATACATCTATTAGGCCTAAGAATTCTTTATTGTTATGTTTATGTCGTATTTCCTCAATATTTACAAATTCCTTCATAGAAAGCGTGCGCGATTCATATATTGAAATACCCTTGTTTATTTCGTGATTTTGCTGAGTTAAGGTGTCGTTATGTGCGCAAGATACATTACATTTTATGCTTTAGATATTCGGTTCGAATAATAGAGGCTCATGTTTGTTATGGCTCTTAATTTCATAGTTTGCAAACTAAATAGATTATTCTTATTGACGAATTGATAGTTTGATAAGATTTGTCTCCCTTTAATTGTATGCCGTTTAAAAGCCAAGATGGTCGATATATTTTGCTTATATTTGTACTTTATGTTATTATTTGTCTCTCTTGTAGCTATTCACCACTAGAATAAAGTAGCCTGCCCTAAACACGGCGTTTTCGATATTGCTGCTTTATTGGTGTAACTTACTGCATATCCATGACAGTATCCACCGTTAAAACAAATGTTGAAGACACACAGCTCATGTTTATAGCTTTGTCAACCCAAAGACATTTCAAGACTAACAATGTAATTTAAAGGCTAAGATTCCAATTCTCATTAAAAAAACACAGACAGAATTTTTGCTGGGACAGAGCATCGATCCGAGATACATCTTCTGATTATATTAAAAGTAAAGTGAAGACGTTATTGAAAATTTCGATTCTACATCAAGGCAAGATTTCACGAAATATTAAACTGAATTTGCCACTTCCATTTTTACGCTCTTCAGATATGGAAAGTGAGCCTGTATTTTATTAAGTCGATTCTACAGTGCAGTTCTATAGTCAAATTAATCACTGTCCGGATGCTGACACAATTTATTGAATACATGTAATATAAGTTTGTTATGTCAGGTGTTTGATCTCGTGTTTATTCGAATATGTTTATTTATCATTAGCACCTGTCAAGTAATTAGAAATTTGTTGATTGTTAATTGGACTAGGAGCTCGATGATATTGTTGGACAGAATTGAACAGAAAGTGTGTTTGCAAGATGACAATGAACAGAAAATATATTCTCTCAAATTTTCCTATAGGTAAATGAAAACATGTTATTTGGTGATATTTATGTGCTTATATATTTTTATTTTTGAGTCGATACCATGAGATATAATTTTACTTTAATTATACTACAATATGTTAATTGAACTAATTTAACAGCAGGAATATAATGTAGTTTTAGTGACTAAGGACCGAGTTCTTTGTAACACAAAGTATTGATATTTGGCCCAAGGAAGTTAATTGCATCTCTAAAAATTCTATTTCTATACATCAATGTTTGACTCTCTACATAAAAACCAGATATATCCTAGGTATCGGTTTGGGTGATCGTTAAGGTTTATACGAAGTCAATCATACGTAACAAAATAGTTTTTATTAAAATATCGTAACAATTAAAATTTATACAACATTATAAGAAGAAAATGAACCGACAAAATAAAGAAAAATAAAAAAAAATAGTTAAAGGTATACTTCCTCTTAGGATGACCAACATATAAAAGATTCTTTAAACTTTGCCAAAATGAGTCTTAAATGATCTTACCTGGTGTCAACACTACACGACAGAATCCCTCAAAAAATCCAAATTATACAAAAAACAATAATCCATTAAAATAATTAATTTGGAAACATTTTTTTCAATAATCACAAGGTCGAATGTTCTATTCCAACTAATGAATACATACTCTTATTGACCAAGTCTAAGTTCTATATGCATTCTAAGAGGTAGTATCCCTTTAATAAAAAAAGATGCAAGGCATGAGATATTAGTTATCTCGGGCGGATATTTGAATACGGAATGTACGAATCTCCATTGGTTTGAGAAGTATATGGAACGGAGCTTGTAATGTTGAGGAGTCTTGAGTAGAACCTACAAAATATAAAGCAAAGTGTATACTTAATATCTAAAATCCGTTAGGAATTATTGAAATTCAGATAATTGTAGATCTTTTCAGAATCATATCACACCAGCTAATCAGATGATGATAAAACTTAAGCTAGTCAGAAAGCATAATATTTCTATTAAGTTTCGGGGAAGGAAGGGACCGATTCGATTTTATTGAGAAATTGGGATAAAGGGTCTGGATCTGGTCATGACCTTTTCAGATGAGAGTTGATTATTTACATATTCAGATATAAGATCGTTACCTAAGGTCAATGTCAGTGATCGTATATATAACTCAACCTAATCAGATTGTGGTAGATCTTTACCTAGGAAGATGACAGACTTCAACTATGTCAGATGATGGAAGATCATATTCTTGTCCAATCGGACGATTGGGTGTCAGATAATCTTTACATTGTCAGATGATTGAGGATATATATCCGATGTAATCATTAAATTGTGTTATTTATGAGTCTAATCTTAGTAGATAGTTTAAGGTGATAGATATATTTTACTAGTTATGTGAGCATAGATATATTTTACTTATAGTCAAGTGATAATAGATATATTTTACTAGTCAAGTGATAATAGATATATTTTTCTAATCAGGTGATAGATATATTTTACTAGTCAAGTGATCATAGATATATTTTACTAGTCAAGTGATAATAGATATATTTTTCTAATCAGGTGATAGATATATTTTACTAGTCAAGTGATAATAGATATATTTTACTAGTCAAGTGATAATAGATATATTTTTC
This sequence comes from Nipponacmea schrenckii, assembly GCA_030562195.1. Classification (NCBI taxonomy): domain Eukaryota; kingdom Metazoa; phylum Mollusca; class Gastropoda; family Lottiidae; genus Nipponacmea; species Nipponacmea schrenckii. Next base: position 31,878,942 of record JAUJPP010000003.1, on the reverse strand, counting down.
TAATCAGGTGATAGATATATTTTACTAGTCAAGTGATCATAGATATATTTTACTAGTCAAGTGATAATAGATATATTTTGCTAGTCAAGTGATAATAGATATTTTATACTATATTCAAGTGATAATAGATATTTTTTACTAGTCAAGTGATAATAGATATATTTTTCTAGTCGGTTGATAGTAGATATTTTTCTAGTCAGGTGATAGTAGAAATTGTTCTAGTCATATGTTAGTGGATATTTAATCTAGGTCAGGTGATAGCAGATATTTTTTCTAGGCCAGATGATAGTAGATATTTCTTCTAGGACAGATGATAGTAGACATTCTTCTAGGACAGATGATAGTAGATATTTCTTCTAGGACAGGTGAAAGTAGATATTTTCTAGTCAGGTGATAGTAGAAATTGTTCTAGTCAGTTGATAGCGGATATTTATTCTAAGCCAGGTGATAGAAATTTTTTTCAAGTCAAGTGAGTTCAACAATTAAAATAAGGTGAAATAGAATTCACAATGTATGGGTCTGTCACTGCCAACATTGACAATTGCATGACGCATAGCTCATGCTTATATAAATCAATTATCACACAAGAACAAGCAATCAGAGACTTACCGATTTTACTTGGAGAAACTAAGCCATCATCACTTCTCCATTGTAATCTTGTGACATCAGAAATATGAAAATTACCACCGAGAGATAGTTCAGTAATAAATACAATATTAAAAGGTGTGAATAGCTCCTGCAATAAAAAAAAGTCACGTATGAAAGCGTTTTACATAATCGGCTTCATAGATTAGAAACTGTTTTACTGCCTTTGATAGAAAAGTCGAAGATAAATCCACAAAAAAGCAAGCAAGTGACTACTCTGCAGTGGAATATTGAGATTTGAGGGGTGAGGGTAGGAGCCTGTTTATGGCTTTATTTTGAAATTGAAGATCACGTTATCTAAAATCTCAAAATTCTCAGGCCATAAAGAAGGTAATGGCGGCTTAGATTAAGATTAAGGGTATGATTATTGGCAGACTAAGATTCAATTTGCAGGCTAAGATTATTGGCAGGCCAAGATATTTCGGGGCATTTTCATAAGCATTCTATTTGGTTACTGTCCATATTTTGCGCAAACTATATTGTATTCATAGACTGTAAATCATCGAAGAAAATAGAGTAACCATATTTTGAGAAATTTGTTTTCATAGAAATATTGAAGGCGGTGAATTCCTTCTAATTTAAAGTGAAAATATGACATGATATTTGTACTTGAAATACAAACATAAAAAAGATGTCTTCGCCTGTGTATTTCGTAACAACATCTGCGTTAAACAGTTTTTAATTTCGGATATATTATGTTATCGTATTTTAAAAATCAAATTAAAATACACCTGCACCTGACAACAATCCCACTCTGCAGGAACATACATATACACTGTTTTTTTATTATCAAAATAACCTAAATTGACTAAAATTTAAATCTTGATTACTATCTGCCGTTTATGATTCGAAGATGGTTTTCATTCATCACATTTTAGAAAATATTCAAGCAATCAAATATTCTTATTAGGACCAAGACCCGCCATTTTTTTAGTTGAATTATGTAAATAGTTTTTAGAATAATTGTGGAAAGGAAATGAAATAAAAAGTTGCACACGATAAACGAAGCACATAATCCCTTTCTATTATTTATCGTAATACACAAATATGAACCCCATATGACGTTAAAGTTTGACTGTTGTTTTTTAATGCAAAATGAAATATTGCAAAAATGTCAATTGGACACTGAGCTAGCATACTGCCACACTTCAGAATTACTTTTTTTTAAATGATAAATATTTTTATGGTGCCATCAGATGCTGACTTTTGGTAAATACTGTAATAATTTTTCTTGAAACATTAGGGAAACTTACCTCCAAAGAGACTGTGACTTCTTTGGATAGTTCGGAATGTTCTTTTGCTTCATAAATATGTTCTAATCGTAATAAATAAACCTCATTTTCATCAGGCAGAGGTTGGTCTAATGTTAAGATATTAACATTTGGTGGTAGTTTATTTCTCAAGCCAGACCACTGAAAGAGGAAATCCATATACAAAATAAAGCATAAGAAAACTTATTTAAAAATAATTCCATTCCATTCAATATAATCATATGTAATGAAAGTTTACCACAACAAAACAGTCCATTGAATTTTAATAATTTGAACTATTCCAGTAAGACATTTATGTTCCTCTAATGCTATTCCATGGTATCAGTTGAAAGGTAAGTTTAGATATCTCTAAATTTTGTCATTACATAATGTATACAACGAACCTCAAAATTGTAAACCGACTTGAATGCATCAAAATTAGTAGTTGTAGAGGTAAATGTTAAAGTTGGTTGAAGATGTATTTTTAATGCCATATCTCTAGTATTTTCATTTGATTTCTCCATACCATCAATAAATAAGTAATGTTTCCCTGAAAACAAGAGAGTGATTGTGGATCTTCAGTCATTTTATGTCACTCTTGTATTCTTTACCTTGTATCCCAATCGGCTCAGTAGTACATGGGTACCTGGTAAGTTCAACTGATGAATATATCCTTGTTGATCTAATTTGAGACTGAAGTATCAGTCAAAGTACCAAAACTTAAATTAGAACTTAGCTGACAAATAAACAACAACTGAAAAGACAGATCTTGATTTGTGATCTCCATTAGTCAAATTAGCGCACAGCAGATGTGGGACATACATTACGTTTCATTCTTTCCTTATGTGTAACCCCTACTAATCTATATAATCAAAGCAAAAAGCCAAACAAACCTTTATAGATTATGCCTTTTTGATCTTCGCCTAACTCGTTAAGATTTTCTGACACTCCCAAACCATCATCTCTAAATAATCGTCTATGTACCTGTAAGATTTTTATATTAGCTATCATCAAATCTTGAAAAAAATAGTGGAGGAGTGGGAGGGGGGGTGGGTGGTGTTGTGACCTCAATATTACATACTGGTTATTCAGTCATTATGCTAGGTTAAATATACTTTTATTGGGTAAAGAGTCCGTTGAATACCTCAGGGCAGTAGGCGCACGGCAACTGACGAGAGGTGCCGAATAATGTGTAACTATACAGACAAATCCTACGACCAATTTCTTACCATTAATTCCATGCTACCGTCTTGAATACTTCCTCCTGCTTGACATCTATCAGTCATTACACTTACTCTTACATCCTTAGACTCGTCCTGAACAATAGAAAGCATTATACAGATAAATAAAATAACGAACTAGAAATTCAGATTTTTATTGAAATAATTCATTGTAGATATGGACTATATATATATAAAGTGACTATATGGAGATATGGACTATATATATAAAGTGACTATATAAGTCATTTTCTAGAGATTAAAAAATCTAGAGATCAATATTTGGATCATGTCAAAGGTCAACATGATGAGTTCGGATTAAGGGGTAACTAGAAGATAATTTTCCGCCCGGGTTCTATGTCAAAATCGTAAGCTGATAAATGCAACGTTTTGTTAAAATTGAAATCAGTGATGACTGGGACAATCATATCAGAGGGCACTTAATATATTCCTCACGATGTAAGTTAAAGCTTAGACGTACCTGAATAAACATTTTACTTGTTATAGGATAATAATTTCCTGACACGGCTTCTATCACTTGTAAATTCCATGTTTCACGTTTATCTCGTCTGAAATCAAGTAAGACACAGCCAATATGAAACATACCTAAGCCAAGTACAGAGACCACTTAAAGTTGCTTCCCTTATTTTCATTTATATACTTACATCAATAGAAAGTAGAGGTGTTCTAATGACTGGGAAAAATACCAGATGGTCCCACAAGTCCTTAATTAACTCGTAATTAGGCTAATTATGACCGGAATTCCCACGGTAGGGTACTAACATAGGTATGTACGTCAAGTCTCAAATGTCGTTAATCTTTTTCTTTTTTATCATCCAGTCTGTCAATTCGGTACATAAATCATGACGTAACCGGACTCTGTTGTTTGTGCCCACATTCCTTAATATTTTCCACAACAATGGCATTTTGTTATTCCATTTGTTATCTCTAGCAAAGGACAATAAAACGTTTAAATATCATTTTGTAAAAACATTATGAATTAATTTAAATAAGTTTTAACTCACTAATAATAAAATACAAAATCAATTTTTAGACGCCTTCATTCATATGACGTCATTTGATCACGTGAACAAACATGGAGTCTAAATTTAGCGTTACAAAGCAGATCAGAGTGTGGTAATAACTTTCATAATTAGTTATTGATATTCGAAGAGTTCTCGATAATAACTGCCCAATATTTACGTTATTTAGCAGTTATTCCCCTTGAACCTATAAAGTGTAAGATTGGGTTCATTCGACTCACTAAACCAAAACATTTTATGCCAATTATTTTTCGAAACACTCTTTCCTCTTTTTGTATACTCAGTTTGACTAATTATTCGTCTAATTTAGTATACACAGTGACAGTCAAGCGGATGTTGATAAAATGTAGTGCAGCTCAAGATTTTCATGGTCATGATAATTTTTGTGCAGAAACTAAGTATTCTCCAGTTTTTGCGACATATTGGCAGGCTTTGGATTTCTGAAAAAGGATGCCAAATGAATTACAGAGTCGGCGCATATTCAGCACACATAACATTACTTCCTACTAACCTTCTTTTCAGCATTTCTCTGCCATTAGAATCAGTATAGAATTCCCCTTTACTATCAATATTAGTGTTTATTCTTGATATTACTTCTCGACCCACATAATCGCTGTAATAATTAATAATATCCGAATTCATTTCAAAGAATATCCCGATATACTGAACTGAACATAGTATATACTATGAGAATATGATTCTGTACAATTATGTGTGACTAAATGGTATGTGCTCCAATATAAGACTACATAGTTAATCATTATCAAATTCGTATGGGTATAAGAGAAATGATAATTATATGTTTTATTAAAAAGGACTGTTTTTAATACAAATACAACTTCTAACTGCAATCAACCACGCACATTATTAATAAGATTATCTATTGTTTCGTGACGGTGGACTTCAAAAGAAAATGCTTTTATCCCCAAAAAATATGAATACATAAAATCACCACAGAGAAGCAAAACGATGTATAGGTAATAAAAACTAATGTATGTATATAACAAAATTAACAAAAGTTAAGGATATGGTTAAAAATTCCTAGTTCTTACTTTCCAGGGATCGGTCCAACTTGCCATTCCAATTCAACATAAGGACTATTATCATATAATCGTATCACTTGGGACACCCATGAACTGAACTCTTGGTGAATTTCTTTCACATTAATACCCTAAAAGCGACCAATATACTGTTAGCTAAAGAAAACTTATAGTTTATGACTTCTTTACAAAAAAAAAAAACGAATTGGAGGCAATGATCTCATTTCTGATGAAGAGATCCTTTTACATTACTCTTTAGCCCCTCCTTTAATCTAATTACATGTATTCCAATATTATTCAAGTAAAATTCTGTCCATGGGATCACACCTTTTGATGATGGTTAAAATTCTTATTATACGGAATATCCCTCGTTTGACGAAGGAATTAGAGGGAAATCGATTTCTCATTGGTACATGTGGGTTTCCATAATTGGACGCACGTGATTATTGTTGACACACTTCAGTCGACGGAGAACATCTTATTCATTCAATTTTTAATTGGTATAAATTGACTTTTTTTTGTAAATTTCAATATGTATATTTATATGTAATAAATATCTGCTCGATGGTGTTGCCGATATACCAATATGGTGTTTGTTATTGATAAACAAGGGGGTAAACAAGATGGAAGTCCAGTTAAGATGAAACGTTTCATTCTGCTTCATGACACAGCATACAAAAAAAAATTACCCATACCTGAACAATTTTAACCGCTACTGGACTTTGATCTCTAATTCTAGTAGGATTTTTAAACTTCGGTATAAAGACATAAGCACCCGACGCCCTCATACTAGTGTCACCAATGTAATAGAAAAAATCTTGCTCAAGTTTTACAGCTTTACCACTTTTGAGATTTTGGACGCTCTTGAGAAGTCCAGAAGTACCATCAAACGTCAATTCTATCAGCTAAAATATATGTATAGATATACAAGTATACTGAAGAATAACATTGCCCCCGCCCCCATAATAGGTTTTTGTTATATGATACACTGTATTTACAAGCAATACAACGACTGAAATTGGTTTATCAGTTAAGGAAAGAACACGGATATCCCTGGTGCTTGTTGAAATTATAGTGAAGAAAGGAAATTCATATCACATCATGAGCTAATTGACATGAAGTTTTCAAAATGTCTGGTCTCTGTTTTTATCTTTATCATATCTGCGAGAAAAGTATCTGAGTAATCGAATGTAACTAAAGTTAAACAATAGCGTATTTTAAGCCGCAGACGATGAACATTTTAGACGAATACGGAATAATCGTATATAACATGTTTCGATCATTTTGTTCGCCGTCTGCGGATTCCAGAAACACGAACAAAAATGTTCGTGATATCTGCATTCAGGACGAACGTTTTCTCATGACATTCATCGACTAAACGCCAATCAAAGATCGGATGCAGATCACTTGACAATCAAAATGGCGATGTCTTATGACACCACCATAAAATTTTGATTGATATGTGGTCCAAATTTGCTGGTTTATTTTTTCTGCTGGACGGTGCAATTTTGAGGTCATGGGACTTTCCGTGACCTTCAACCTAAAAAGTTTTTATTCGTAGACAGAAATGTTTGTCGTGGGATTATGTTCGTCGTCTGTGGGTAACAGAAAACAAAAATGTTTTTGTTCGTCGACAGAAACGTTCGTCGTCTCCGTTCGGCTTTAGAATCGGCATACAATTTTAAGAGTCAAACTAGATTAAGGATTACTACCATATTTATTGGATTATGGAGGAATTCTCCCATACAGTTAGGTTTGGAACTAGGAAAATCCATTGATTAAAGAAGATTAATTTAAAATTTTAAAATTTTAAATATCATCTTAGGAAAATGAAATGAAATGAATTTTACGTCCTTCTTTTCTGCACCTTGACTCTTGAAGACCGGCAACGGGAAATTTTTTACAGCGGCATCGGCATTTCAACACAGGCCCTCGGTTTATTGTCCCATCCTAACGACAAGACGCTTTTTCCATGTCAGTCCCTCTGACCTTCATCACTGACAATGGAAAACCGGGCTGAAAAATCCGATCTTTAATTTCGGCCGGTATTGAACCAGGGACCCTCAGGTTAGCGGACAAGCATCTTTCCCACTGAGCCACAGTCATCATCTTAGGAAGTAGTTTAGCTAATAAAGGGAAGAAATTGATAAAAGTAAAATACAAACCTTATTGGCTACTGTAAAATCAGACTTAGGTGCTGGTGACAGGGGTAAATGGTTCCCAGTACCTGCAGAATAACAGAGTTATAATAAAACATACGTACGTAAAACATCACTTCATGGAATATACTTTCAAACATTTATAAACCGTTATGTGGACTACGACCACTTCAAATCACTATGACAATTGAAAAATACCATGGTCTCTTACTTGATTTCATCTGCCTTAATATCTTTGTTGAGTTAGTTTTCAAATTTAAATTGCTTTCAAAGTACTGCAGAATTCCGGAAAACATTTTTTTAATAGCAATCAATGAAGTTACCATGGAGCGATAAGGGGAATGGTATAATCATTTTGTCTAAAGACATAACAGTACACTTACCCAACTGCACAGAAACATAGACAGTTTTGAAACCAAAAGGCGGCAAGGTAACCATGAAAACTAATTCATTCGCAGCTGTGGACTTCCGTCCAGGTATAGACCTAGTTTTCTCTGATATTGGAATCAGCTAGAACAGAAAGAAACGTAGATTTTATCGAATTTGATAATGGATATACACTAAGTTCAAAAGGAGCCGTGATTCCTGCACACTTCAAACTTGATTTGAAAAACGAGTGATCTGTGGTAATGTGTTACAAAATGCAAGATCACGGATGGACGAGCTTCTTTGATTGCCAAGAAGTGAAGATATAAAATTGTAACCAGTAAAACTAGACTTTAACAGTGGAAATAAACAGTTATGTTCATAATTTAATGACAAGGTGGAAATAGGACAGCAATACAATAATAAAATTTGTCAAATTGATCAAGATATCAATATGTTATTTTGACAAAAGAAAATTATTGAAATAATTTTTGACTCATGGGTTCAGTGGTTAAAGCTGTAAACCACCAGCTGTAAATATGAAATCAGCTAAAATACAATTAAAAAACTATCGGGATTTGTATTTTTTGAATGACATTTCGGGACTTACTTCAGAACGAACATCATTTGAGTTTCCATCAATAACTTTATACTTCTTATCTGATACTGGTAATCGGATCCAATGGTCAACGGATCTTGACAGAGGATTATAAGTATGTACAAAGAACTGAAAATAGAAGGATGAAATAAGCGATTAAATAGTTTGATAGATACCAAAACACAAAGTAAAAAAACAAGATATTGTTCTCAATAGTAATTGTTTGTCTTCAATTGTAATATTTTGTTCTCAATAGTTTTGTTATCAATAGTAATATTTGTCCTCAATAGTTATATTTTGTTTTCAATAGATATATTTTGTTTTCAATAGATATAATTTGTTTTCAATAGATATAATTTGTTTTCAATAGATATATTTTGTTTTCAATAGTAATATCTTGTTTTCAATAGTAATATCTTGTTTTCAATTGTAATATTTTGTTCTCAATAGTTTTGTTCTCAATAGTAATATTTGTCCTCAATAGTTATATTTTGTTTTCAATAGATATATTTTGTTTTCAATAGATATAATTTGTTTTCAATAGATATATATGTTGTTTGCAATAGTAATATTTTGTTCTCAATAGTAATATTTTGTTTTCGATAGATATATTTTGTTTTCAATAGATATAATTTGTTTTCAATAGATATAATTTGTTTTCAATAGATAAATTTTGTTTTCAATAGATATATTTTGTTTTAAATAGTAATATTTTGTTCTCAATAGTAATATTTTGTTTTCGATAGATATAATTTGTTTTCAATAGATATAATTTGTTTTCAATAGATATAATTTGTTTTCAATAGATAAATTTTGTTTTCAATAGATATATTTTGTTTTAAATAGTAATATTTTGTTCTCAATAGTAATATTTTGTTTTCGATAGATATAATTTGTTTTCAATAGATATAATTTTTTTTCAATAGATATAATTTTTTTTCAATAGATAAATTTTGTTTTCAATAGATATATTTTGTTTTAAATAGTAATATTTTGTTCTCAATAGTAATATTTTGTTTTCGATAGATATAATTTGTTTTCAATAGATATAATTTGTTTTCCATAGATATATTGAAGTGATATCCCTCATTATACCTGAGCATTGGATTCTGATGCATCACATTCCGTTATGTTCAATTTTTCACAGAATTCAAATTTAGGCACATCTTCTTTACCAGCATCTGAGCTCAATAATAATTTTGGAAAGGCTTCTTTCATTACAGACTGCAAAAGAGAACACATATGATAAATATTGAAATCACACAAGGTACGGAACAAAAAATATATTGGCAATAATAATTATGGATTTTATAGGTCCGATTAGTAATTAATACACTCGGTCAATTTCGATATGACTAGTTTCAGGAATGATAAGTTTTTACCATCCAGGTTTTGCATCAGCATAAGACTAATGTTAGACCCGTCTAAATCTGGCCTGTAAAGTTGGTATAATAAGATGGATTTATTGGTTAAATAAACTTACTTCACATTTTACTATGCCTTCACTAAGCAACTTATTATAATCATTGGCTACATGCTCTTTCTCTGTCCCGCTAAAGTATATAACAAATTTTGTCAGGTCGGGAGCTGTTACTACTTTTTTCGAATTATTTCTATGGGGTCTCGGTTTATTTTCCGATTCAAATTTTCTTTTCCATGTCAGACTTCCCGATTTGTATCACTCACAGGTGAAGGCTTTGCAAACTGAATCGGACAATTTGAAGGGATCATCTTTATTTCTGCAGAATACTCTTGACCCTCAAGCTAGCAGACCAAGATCAACTTTGATGATTCATTATAGTTCGAGGGGGAAAAATATTAATGTTTGTAGTTTTGTAACATTATAGAATGAATCATCTTATTGCTAAAGTTTGAACACACCTTTAATTAAATAATTTGTGTTTTAAGCCATTAAAATGTCAATAATTAATACACAAGAACTCAACATAAGACACTTTAAGAATGTATATTATTAAGTTTGATAAATTATCACTACAGGTTAACATTTATATCATATCAAAGTTTACTTACGTTATAGCATCATGGTGCTGTAATATTCCCTGCGCCCTCTCTGAAAATATTTATAATATAGAGAATTGGGTTGATCGCAAAGTAATGCTAAAAAAAGATAAAGAAACTAGTTCATAAAATGTCATGCCATACAAAAAGAAAATATTAATGCTGTTAAAATAATTCTCAATACAGCATACATTTAAGAGCGATATAGAAATATTGAAAAAAAAAACCTGAAAAATGTTGGTACTCAGTCCTCACTATTTCGGCTTTTCATAGTCTAACTGACTAGAACGACTTAAACTATAATTGTACATAATTGTATGATAGAATATGCTCTAAGAATGTAATAGCTTTCATTTTAAGTATCTATGAGAAATCAAATCAACCTTTACATACAACGTAATCGCATTATATTTATTTGGACAATGTGGTACAGAACAACTGTTATTAAACAACAGAAAAAACTACTTACTTAGCACTTCTATTCGATCAAATGTTCCTGTTAATCGTGTCAAGACATTTAATTCCTTACATGCCTGAAAATACACAATCAATTATACTTAAATGGAAGATGTGCATTGTGGTACTGATTGACCGGAAAAAATGAAAGAATCTTCTCAAGACATTAATATTTACAAACAAATTGGATGGAGTTTAACGTTGTTCGCACTTAATTGGCAAATGAAGACGGGCAATGCCATATGTAGTATGCAATATTATGGACATTTTGCAAACTCCACATATAATTCCCTCGCCCAATTCTGTTAAAAATTGTGTTTCTCGAACAATGGAGTGTTAAAGAATGCGAGAAACTATACTATTAAATAGACAATAAACTATACCAGAGTGATCAATAGGCGTAAATAATATATCCATCAGAGTCAATTTCTTAACGTGCAGTTCATATTCAAGCAGTGCAAATAAGTGAACTGATTTCTTAATCGATGGTGTTGTTACATTTTTACTTGGCTGTTTTGACATTTAAAGGTATTGCACATAGTAAGCTTTCTCGGCATTATGTTTGGTACTAGTGCGAAACATCCATTAGAGAAGAGCATCAAAGCAATACTATTTTGCATACACTCATCAAAGACGTAATAAATTATTATACTCATAATCTTGCATTTTCAAAACGAAACCAACAGTTGCCGGCTGGGCGATAACTAAAGAATAGTAAACGTTCTCGAAATAGAACACTATTTTTAATATGCTGCTATATGTTTAATTATTTACCAGGCAAATGGTTACTTCAAATAGATCAGTTGTTTCTGATTGTAGAAATATTTCCCAGTGTTTAGTCAAATTATACATCAATTATGAACGAGGATTCTTTATTAAAGTCACGCTATAATACGAACTTAGCATTCGTTTTACAACTCTTGTTCAAGCATGACCCAGAAAGTCACCAAACAATCAATTGTCTTTAATTTTACTAGTTCTATGGTTCCTATGAATTGAATATTTGACAGGACCATCTCCTTGTGTATTGGACCTAATTCTGACCTATGTAAAAATACAAACACAAAATTATTAAAATGTTTTATGAAGAATTGCTGCCTATTCAATAAGTATTACAAACAGTCAATGTGAAATTATGCGCTTTGAATAATTGTCCGATTATTACAAAAACCAATGGCCAATTAAGACACACAAAAAAAAAAACCAAGGTTAACATTCTGAAACATGTTGCCTTTAATCTTATGGTTTATTAAAAAAAACATATCGAATGGATATGATAGATTCAAAAGGTCATGAAATGTGTCCATACTGACTGAATTCATTAAGGATTAATGAATATCTGACAAGTTCATAGAAGCCTTACAACATTTAACAGTCCATTCTTTATAGATTACCCACATTTAATGTGAGCTAAGACTGACTTCACTGCCGATCGAAAACACGTCGTTGAACTCGTTGCTAACGATCAGAGCCTTTCCCATCCCCACTTTAGTTGATTGTGATATTTGTAAAGTTGATACATATTAATAACGAGATGTTTTTTACTCAGGAAGCCAGGATAACTGATAACTGGATGACAAGATTTGTTATTCTTCAACTACTTACAGTTTTTTTTTTGTGTTATATCCATTTTCACTGCATTTTCACCCCCCCCCCCAAAAAACATCTTTTTGTAAACCCTGCATGCCTTTAGTCAATCCAACTAATGTCCGAAACTAGAAATTTTACCTGAAGAACTGATCCAGCTTTTTTCACATGCAACTTCATTCCTGCTCGACTTGTAAAATAGCCTGTCCAATAGGCTTTAGGCGGAACAGCATATGGAAAAAAATCGTCGGATTTTGTTGGAAGGGTTATCTTTTCCTTGTTAACGTTATGTAAATAACAAGATGGTGTGGAATATAAAATATTAACTTTTGAACCATCTGCTTGCTGAAATTAAACCAAAGAAGATTTGTGAGTCAGCTTTTTATAATTAAACTAAACACTAGTTTCTGTAAGCGCTGTGAGGTATTTGTGTAAATTAAAATTATTCCAAGTTTTAGACCTTGGATGGAATATTTAAAAACCTCTTGTTAGTAGTACCTGAGTTTATATTATGTTATAAATATATAATGTCAATCGGCTTAATATACTGTCTCATCACGAGGCAGGTGTCTAATTTTTACCTTTAGGCTTATCGTCATAATGTTCAGAAATCTTCAAATATTCAGTCTGGCTCTTCATTGTTTGTTATTTATGCAATTGTTATTTTCTACAAATATATATTCCTTACGTGTAAATTAGTATTTTCTATTAAAGCATCCATATTTGAAAACCATTCATTTGCATTTCTGTACGCAAAATCAGCTCCCATAGGAAACATCAAATGTTGAGTTTTAAAAACACTAGCCTGAAAATGGAATGAAAACTGATTATATTTCATACTTATCTAACCATCTTTAATTGGCAAATTGCTTCTGACAGAAATTTACCACATTCCATTTATCAAACTCTTAGTGAAATCTTTGCTGTCTATACAATAGGTCAGTTGTTTTTTTTGTTTAGCTTTTTTTGTGGTGGGGGACTAATTTTATCTTACTTCAACACTAAGAATGCTTGTTAGGTTTAGGAAGATCTTGTTCATACAAGTTGAAATATGTGTTTATCCTTACTCTCTCCTTGGCTATTCTTATCATATCTTGAACATATTTTGCTGCTGAACTTTTCTGAAAACAAAAATGATGTCAATTTAAAGAGAAATTTCTAGTTGATGAATAATGCCACTTCTAAAAACCAAATTTTATCAGAATCTCCAGTCAGTTTGGAACAAGCATTTATAGTAGACTAAGCAATGTACTAACCACATTATCAGGTCGTCTACCTTCAAATTGTAACTCCCTTGGTGCGTAATAACCATCGTAAGATACGTGTGTAAATAGAGATGCCTTATCACCTGAAATGAAATATAATTAATATATCAACATGTTGATGCGGGATAAATTTAAGAATAGTTTCTGATGGATTGAATCCATTACACCCCTGCTCACAATCTGGGACACTGATACTCGTTGAAGAGTAAGTACCAGGTATTTTTCAATTTCCATTCGTCGAGGGTGCACAACTTGTAGCACAAGGTTTTATTGCCCACTTGAATGTGCTTATTTTGAGTCTTTTTGAGTTAAGATAAATGCAATGTTATATTAAAAGTATGCGCTTCGAACTCAAAGCACGGTAATCTGTTTACTGTAACGCCGGTATTGGCCCATTTAGCTTCTTGTGGAGAACGCGTAGCATACAATAAGGCAAAAATAAAAATTTTGACAATCTTATCTTGTGGTAGTCTTTTGCGTGTTATTTAACCGAGATATTAAAGACCATCGATATAAAAAACATTCTATCATTTCAGACCTCACCTAAATTGGCACTACTTTTCCATAAAAATTCCATTTTTTTATTTTGATGTCTGTCGTTATAATCTTGAAAATCTATTCTTCCAACAAAAAGACCATCAAACCCCATCTAAACCAAAAGAAGATTGAACGGTTAAATAATACAGTCTTTCATTTATTACAGATTTGAAATCCAGTAATAGTTTTCTGGAAAAGAAACCTTATTTCAGGTACACGGACAATGACTTCTGAAACGTGTATAGTCAGTAAGACCTGATCAGAATCATATTATTGTCGAGCAAATACATACTAGACCATCCGGCCTATCAGATTCAACACGTAAACACAAACGGTCACCTATATAGAAATGCGGAATAAATAGACAATAATTTTCATTGCTAATTGTAATAAAATGTACTACGATTTGAAATGGACATAAAATTCATATTCTCAAACTTAGTTAATAACATTATATATTCATCAATTCGACTTACCAGGTACCATGGCTAAAGAATAAAATCAATTAAACTAAGTAATTCGGAAAAAAAAACACTTCTGGTTTCAAAGTTACTTAGTTTAATGGATTTATTAGATTGTGGAGGAATTCTGTCATATTGTTTTGACACCATGCAAGTCCACATTATGATATAAGTAATGTTGGTCCTAGATATTGTATGTAGTGGTGGTGTCAGCCATATATAATTATTTTGATGTAAGAAGTGTCGGGTATATAATTGTGGTGTAAGGATTGGCGGATATAAATATTATGATACAAGTAATGTCGGTCCTAGATGTTGTGATGTAAGTATTGGCGGTTATAAATATTGTGATATAGGTATTTGTGGTTCTAGATGTAAGCAGTGTCGGTCCTAGATATTGTGATATAAGTAGTTGTCGGTCTTAAATATTGTATTGTGATTTACGTTTTGGTGGTTCTAAATATTGTGATGTAGTAGTGTCGGTCCTAGATATTGTGATATAAGTATTGGTCGTTCTTGATATTGTGATATAAGTTTTGGTGGTTCTAGATATTGTGATATAAGTATTGTTGGTTCTAGATATTGTGATGTAAGAAGTGTCGGTCCCAGATATTGTGATATAAGTATTTTTGGTCCCAGATACTATGTAAGTAGTGTCGGTTCTAGATATTGTGACGTAAGTATTGGTGGTTTTAGATATTGTTATATAAGTATTGTTATTGTGATATAGGTTTTGGTGGTTTTAAATATTGTGATGTAGTAGTGTCGGTCCTTGATATTGTGATATAAGTATTGGTGGTTTTTGATATTGTGATATAAGTAGTTTCGGATCTAGATATTGTGATGTAAATAGTGTCGGTCTTTGATATTGTGATGAATACAATATTTGTAATACCCACAGACAAACAAGAAGTTAAACTAACTAACCTGAGCGAAAATAGATGAGTGTTCACGAGAGTGACCAAATTGGTCAACGTGCCAACCGTATCTAGATTGTCCACATTTCCCAAAATGTTTTTCAATAAAATCAAAACCCAGTGTATGTTGATCTATGATATCATTATAAAATGTTGTAGCAGCATCGCTCATGCACCAACCACCAATGGCCAATTCCAAACGTCCTAAAACAGATGAGTTTAATTGGTTCATCGTATCGCTTAATGTACATATCAATGCTGGGCAAATACATGTACATTCAAATTTTAATTATTTTGTTTTTTGTAAACACCTGTACTTACTATCTTTGATAAGTGTTTTTATTTGGTTTTGTATATCGGGGGTTATTTCTGTCCAATATCGTTCTAAAAATGCCATTTCAATAAATATGAATCTTCTCTTAGGATTAGCGATCAGTAATGGAATGGTAGTGTTTAGCACACATCGCACACATTCATGACCGGGATGTTGGGAGCGACCTGTAACATAAACATAAACATAGGCTATATACATCAAAAGTAATTTTGAGTTCCGTCAATAAGCACTGGTCAAAATTTAGAAAGACCCGTTGTCTATTCTTGACTAGTAAGAACCGACAAAGATGGCTGGTTCATCTCTCACATGAAATCTTTTTTCGAATCTAAACTACAAATATATAAGTTGATTTCATCAGAAAGAAAAAGAGGAGCACATTCGTTGGTAAACCTATTCTTTTAATATGTCAGAAAATTCATAAAGGGGTATTCTTTTTTTTTTTGCAGGTCGTAAAACTACTACATGTATACGGTTTAAAACAAAATAAAATAATCGCATAAATTTAGAGAAATATGTCTCCTTTATAGAGCGTTTACCAAAATTAATTACCTCCTTAAAACGAATTCATTTTGACAAGTAGATACGTAGATATGAATGGCATATTTTGGGAATATTTACAGGTATAATGTATACTGTCGTTTAATATCTTAGTGAATAAACAATACATCTTCACGACCATTTAATACAACAGCCAAAATTCGCTACCAATATGAAGACTGGACCGATTCGAATACTTTAGATTTAGCAGCGTAAGCGTTGGAATCCTGAATTTACGGTGGCTCAAATACGACATCATTCGTTTTTTGTTGTTATGAATAAAAAAACCTTAATTTTGAATAATAAAAAAATAAAAAAAATATTTTCACCTAGACGAAAATTGGGTGATAAGTCCGATAGTTTTTATTTAAAAACTTTATTTTCCACCAAGGTGAAAAAATGGTGTTTAAGTCCAGTGGTTTTTATTTAAAAACTTTATTGTCCACTGAGATGAAAAGTATTTTCACCAAGATGAAGATTAGGTGATAAGAACTGTAGTTTTTAAATAAAAACTATTGACTTATCACCTAATTTTCACCTAGGTAATAATACTTTTCACCATGGTGGAAAATAAGTTTTTTTATTCAAAATTAAAAAAGTGATTTATGTCGTATGTGAGTCACCGTATAAATTAGCTTTAAGACGATATATTTCCTGATTACTGTTGTTTACAGCTGTTCATCTAGGAAATCATTGAAAATATAGTAACAATAGGAAATTAGAACAGCTGGTAGTGGACAATGCTGACGATAATATGTCTTATAATGTAAGTATAATAACAAATATAAGCCTACTGTATACTTAATAAGGCAAATTCATCCCTGGTGTTACTATCATTCATTTTGGTACCTAGCCAAATATACCCGTATATTTCATAAACTGAAGAAAAAAACGAATCTTTCCTTTTGGATTTCAAGGTGAAAGGTGGCACTGAACTCAACACTGACATTATAAGATAAATTGTCTACTAACCTGAACCACCAGCCTCTCCTGTGTAATACTGCTCTACCGTCTTTAACCACCCAACATCATCGTGACTATGAGGTATTAAGTGCACATTCAACATTCCCTCTTTTACAGGATTGCATTTCTGAAATAATTTTACGTTTTCTGTCAATCATGTGTGTATCTTAAATCAATTTATAAAAAGTTCCCATAACCTAATACTTATAGGGGATATAGTAAAGAGATGCTGTAATGAAGATTCAGGGTGAAAAAAAAAATTGTATTTCTACCATAATTAGTTTTCACACGGCGTCGCGATAAATTGTTTTATATACTTACATTAAAATCACAAGAGCCTTCTTGTAAAATATCTTCACGCTGCATATGTTTCAAAACGAAAACAGTCTTCTGGTTTCGTCTAGGTTTATTACTGCTCCATATATATATGGCTACTTGTACTAGGACAATTGCACCGATAGCTAGAACTAGTTTTTGCAAGGAAAATCTCATGATTGGTTAGGTTTGATGAAATCGCTGTTTGCTTATTATGCAGAGGGTATAAAACACGAAATTCTATAAATTACACCATTACTCCATTCTTTATTTCGGAAACAAAAATCTACAAAATAAAAAAAAAATTAATTGTATTATTTGTACAAATATTGTTTACATGGAGTTTTTAGTATAAATACAAACGTTTACTAATGTATTGATAATTGGTTGGAATTGGGTTTTTTTTCAGAGAAACCATATTATGAATCTCAAGATGCCATAACAGTACCGAAATTAACCGACAGACGTATGCGCCTCTGGTCGATTCAGCCTCATCTCAGCAAGCTGACCTTCCAATCCATCATTCTTTTCTATGATATCAGGCAGAAACTAGATAACGTACATAAAACTACAACGCCCCCAGTAGAGCAAGATCATATCAATGTCAAAACCAGATCATATTCAAAGTCAGAACCATATATGAAACTTTCAAACCAATTACCATACTACTAAACCTAATTCGCAAATCAACAATTATATCAACAACATTTCAACCTTTTCAGAAGTAACACGGCTGTTAACATTTAAAGGGCCTTTCAGAAGTTTGGAACGAATGATTTGAGTACATATTGTATCATTACTAAAAACATAGACTTAAATTCTGATTGAAAATTAACACATCAATGAATTGGACTTCAACACTTTACCTCGCATTATTTTATTTCTGTCTGCAAATAGAGATGGTTACGGTCTAAAACTGTGCAATGTCACTCTCATACTCCATGTCTATGCAATTACCTGCTGGCACCAACATATATTCCAAGAAATACCATGTGACCTTCAAACTGGTAATATACATATGATAAAGGCACCATCTGCTGTTTATGATATTAGCAACAATGATTAACATACTAATATGCTAATATTTTGAAACATATGTACCAGCTTTTTATTTACCTTTTTTATTCCCTAATGTAAAGGATTTGCATTCCAGGATCAATAAACATGTCGCTGCTATTTTAATGCACAGATTACTCTGATTCAAGCAAACTTAAGTATTAAATTAGTAAATATATCGATATATCTCTAATGAAACACTCACTGGTTGAATAGACTATTCTATTTTTATTTCGTAGGTGGTAAAATCTTTTGGCCACACTTATGAAAACTATACACCTACAGAAATATGTTCCTTAACGTATCTGACAAGTTTAACTACAAAAAGCTCGAGAGGTTAATTTTTTAGCGTCAAAACTATTTTAAAGGTGTACAGAAAATTCGTTATGGTTTTTACGAGGTGCTGAAAAGTTTCCTCATCTGCTCCTTTAAGTGTTATGAAACTTTTCAAGGTGTTTCGAACGTCGTTCACAGACAATGATAATATTTTACACTTAGTAGTTATTGTATACAGAAAAATGGATTACGTGGTTTATTAATTAGTATTTAGAGATGATACATAATTCTTTAAATCACATACACATACTGAAATAATCAAATAATTTGAAAAAAGTAACTTAATTCAAGATTGAATAATCATCTATACTGCTCATATTGTAGGCTTTTATTTTAAGAGAATGACATTGTTTGAAAAACAATAACTATCTTTCGGTGTTGTTTTTCAGCTAAACACTTTATTATGCATATTAATACTAACATGTTGATAAGTTCATATCTTATGCATGCGATAAGTGAACTATTACATCTCTTTTTAGGTCAGACTGTTCACTTATGATGTTGAAGTTCTTTATTTTTTTTTCTATATCCTTATTACCGATATGATGGTATTGTGTGCCTTTTTTTCTCTCATTGCAAATTGTTCAACCGCAATAGATGGTCTTTGAGACGACGAAGCCATGCTTAAAATTTTGACAAATGCAGAGGTCATATTAGCCTGTAAAATATTCCGGGCTATAAAAAATGATTTACCAGCTTTTTTGGTGAATACGTTAATGGTCACCGTTCTCTAGATTTTGGTATTTAGTTTTCACAAACGATGCCTCTCTTTAAATGTTACAATCTTTATATTTTGTATTTTCTAATCAATTATTTATGATAATCAAGGTCCGATATGTTTATATGTAGTCTCTATGGTGTTTACATTACAGAAGGACTCAAAAGCATTCAAAACCATCAAATTTTAATTTGTGCAAGTTTCCATCAATATAAATGTTAAGACCAATTTCATTAAATTGAGTTAAAAACATATGACGTTTTTACGTAGGTCACGGGCAATAACTCATTTGCGTTCATCAAAAAATGTCCGAATTCGAACATGACAAAGTTAATATATATAACTACACCAAATTTTATTCAAATCAAATCAGAACTGCAGTCTTGATTGCGTTCATAGTCAAGCTTTGAATTTTTTTTCCAAAGTCATTTTCACGTCGGCGTATAAAAGAATGTGAACAGTTATATGAATTCCATTCTATACATTCTTACGAATACATGTAGATATACCAAAATCATATAATATTGGAACAAGGATGAAAAAAAAATTGAAATCGTGCTCAACAATTTTTGCTGTTGAATAGTGGCTTGTGTGTTATTCCATTATTAGTACCGACAATGAATCAGTTATGCCGAATATTCAACAAGTAGTTGTTTATAATTGCTAATCATTTATAACTATTAGTGAAGTAATGATGTATAGGCTAATATGAATACAGTCGGGAATATTCTTAATTGTTTTTCAATGACTGATAATATTTCATTTTCCTGTTGAGTTTTCCTGGTTATTGAGTTGGGAGTTACATAATAGTTATTTTCCAAATACTAGTTTCCTATTTCTTCGGTGTGCTTGTCGTATCGAATTCTTGGTGATGACGATTTATTAACAATTGCCTTTTTATCATATACCGGTATACATATATATTTATAAATATCATTAATTTTAGTATTTACTCGAACACTTTATGAGTACAGGTACTACACATATATTGATATACCTATTTATTTAAATTAATTATTTCGTATCTAAATATAATTTGGTACCTTGTTTTAGGTGATGCAAAAGTTCCAGCTTCAGCTTGTTTCAGAAAAATTATTCATAATATGTAGAACATTACAAAAAAGTGTCGATTTTGTGCTGCATTTAACGTTTCTGCGTTCGAAAAAATAAATAATTCCAATTCAGTGCTTCTAGATTGGAAAACAAAATTGGGTTCTACACTTCTGAATGTGCGAACTGATTCACGTGGTGACAATATTAGCTTCACAATGTTTGTGCAAATATGTAAAATATTTTGATTAAGTTGATGCAATCAATGTATGACTAAAAACCACATTACTCTATTATCGCATTAGTCTGTTTGAAGTTCGTTGACGGGCACAAAAACTTATTTTTTAGTCTCAAGAAACATTGCAAATAGATTAATATTGACTGTTGACATAATCTTATAGTCAATGACTAACATGTTTCAGAGCACAACGTGAATCATAATTCAGACAATGATCAGGTTACAATTTTGTTGATATGAAATATTGGCTTAACCTGTTAAACTATTATTTATTGACCATGAACGTTTTTTGTTGTATTCAAAGGCAATTACTCAAATTCTTCGACTACAAATGGGGGAATTCGCAACCATCTCACTCACAAACCAATTTTAACGTATCGAAACTTTGTAAAAGGCGATTACTCAAAATCTCTCATCGAGAATTGTTAAAATCGAATTCAAAATTATGACTAGACGAATACATAACACAAAATCTTTCTCACAAATGCAATAATTTCATGTTCTTTCTAAGAGAAAAGATTCCGTTAATAAACAGGCATGCCTGTAAGATTCATCATGTCATTTATTAGTTTTGAGTTTTTTCTTTTATACTATATACTTACCAAATTATGGCAAGACATATTTTAGTGAAAGTCAATACTGTATTATTTATTGATGCTTTTGAGGCAAAGGCAAACAGTCATGCCCAATAAAGGCTACCAGTCTCAATAATTGTTCCATTCAATCCATAACATCAGCTAAGTAGGCCTATTCATTATCCCCCAGTTAGCTAGATCTTTTTAGACAATCCCCATATAACAAGCTGCTAATGTATGGCGCTGTATGTGGTTCAAAATACAATCAAATACGATAAAATTGTAAACTCTTAAAGGGGCCCAGTCTTGATTTGTTTCGACAGCCTCAAACACATGAAATCTTTTGCTTAGCTAATCAGAAATAGTCTACAGAGCTTACCTTTGAAATTTGAGCCTTCAGATCCATGTGTATCCATAATTATCCGTGTTTGAAAAATCATAATGTCTTAAGATATTACCAATGTCCCGCCATATTGGAAAACGGTTCGTCTTGATAATCAAAGAGTTATCCTTCCCGTCGTGCAATAGCGGTCACCAATATAAATAGACTACAACGCATTTTCAATTGTAGACTTTGTCAACAGGACACACAATTTTCAGACTGACTAGAGACCAGCCGCGTACAGCGCGGAAAAAAAATGAAAAGTGAAATTTTTTGTTTGAGGTATATTTTAAGGTATTTTGTGATTAACTTAGAGCTTGAGTATTTCTGAGGACTGTTTAAATGTAACAAAGGCCCAAAACGACCCCTAAAAATCAAGATTGTGCCCCTTAAAAACCACGTAGAAAATGTCACGTTGCCTAATTTCATTTCCGTAATATTCAATGTACAAAATTACTATCCGAAGATTACGATTCAGTTAACGCGATCTAGTGGAGAAGTTCAAAATATTACAATCCGAGTGAAACGATCCAGTGATGAAGTTCCAAAGGTTACAATGCGCGTTCTGCGTTCTACAAAGTCTATAGTCTACGTTACGTTCTAGAAAGACTACACTTGCAAAAAGTTAATAAGATAGGGGATATTACACGTAAAAATACTTTAATAGGATTTGTCAATTCTACCTTAGAAATGATGACTTGATTATAAGAATTTATACAATCTGATTTGGATCGCATTTTGAACCACATACAGCGCCATACTAATGTAGTTAAATAGCTTTTTTATTTGTGTGCAAAATTAATGCTATTGTTTTATTTGTTGACATTATGTCATAATGACATTATCAGCTGTAGTGTTATGTTCTTAAATTATAAACGCCCTTCAGACTACTAAAACTATTAGCAACTCCCTAGCTTGCAATACCAGCATCACTGGAAGCAAACTCTGACTATCTATCGATCGATCTATCGATCTATCTCCATCTATCTACCTATCCAGCTTTTACATATCATTGTAAAACGTAGGTGCAATGCGATAAAACTAAAGAACATGTTAATATCAAAGGTCAAATATAGTTCGTCTCCATATACTTAAAATGTCATTAATTGCCCTGTAGCATATCATGTCAAGACCGTCATTTTTATCACCAAGTATTTAAATGAGTAATGTAGGTCACAAGTGACTGGATTCATAATATAAAGATTAAATAAGTTGTGCTCTTATTGTCGGGCCGATACTACATCACTCATACGCCTAGGCAATAGGAAAAATGCGTTGAAATGGAACATAATTCAGACGAATTTGGAAGGGGTGACATGTTCGATTCGCATAACTTTGATGCAGATATATTGTTATATATACAAAGTATTTCCCCACTTTAAAGATATTGGGGCCAATGACTACATTAAAACCTTACAGCAGAAGGATCATTAGCACAACGGGTCTGTTCGCCCTGAAACCTGTTTGCCTGAGTCATGCGTGCAATTTAGGAAGTGAATCAATTCTTTTTTCATGTACTTGACCCATGTTGTCTTGGTCTTGCTTCAACTGACTTAACGTTAACGTCGCGTTCCAGATCTGAATTGACGCTAAATGTATACTTCTGCACTATTGTATGTCTGTCAAGATTTGATTACAGTGAATGTACAGACTTAGCTTTACTTCATCTCTCAAGATCTGATACCGCATCAAATTAGGTTGCAGATTGTTGAAAACAATATTGTTTTATTCCACATCACACCCAAACTGTTTCGGACCGAAGTATCACAGAATAATTAGGTTAATATGTCAGAAATTATAGCATTTCAACCATCATATTGATATTATAATTACTGCACTCTGATATTTCGACAATGGGTGTAATAAATGTCAACTGCTAAAGTCTCCCCAATTCTCTATTGCAATATTCATGTTAACCACGTTGACAGATTGACGGGACTTACTGTTCAAATAAAATAAACCCGGGTCTAATGTTATATTACTGTTTATCTTAGTAAGCGACCGGTCATTCAGGAAATATAGTATTGTCCATGGCCTGTGCAAATATGGCCACACAAAAGGGGTCTCATAGAACATTTATCAAAATTCATGGTCAAAAGAATTTCAATTGCAGTAATTTATTATTTATCTGTGTATTCATGTTTTTATTTTCTAATATCTTTTGTTTCCAAACAAGTAGTGTATGATTCGGTCTGAATTAGATAATACTCGGACTAACGGTTTCTGAGTAATTGCCTTGTAGATGCGATAGCGGCTTTAATAAATTATTGGGATTATAATAGCTTTATAATATATGAAATTGTTTTCTTAAGAAATCATGTAGTCGATTATGTTTAATTTTATTATTATTATTTGATGTATTAAATCTATTAAATATCATAGACATTTCTAAATATACAACTGGTCTGAGTAAACATCATAGCTTCAAAATAACCCTTTACATATTATAATTACACGGGTTTACATAATATTATTATAATCAGTATACATAAATCAAACAGATGTCGTGTAAGAATCGTAAGTTACAAGCCCTGTGATATAAGTCATTGAAATGGATATAGTCGTATCAGCTCTTTCCTTAATAACTATTAGATTAAAAACAATTGTTGTCAATATCATTTTTAACAGTTAAATCGTTATATTCCGAATTGACTTATTTACTAGCCATACACCAGTATTGGCGAAAACAGTACCAGTGACCCCTAGGCACTGGGGGTCTCACCCAATAAAAAGATTGATGAGAGCATATATCACCAAAACATTCCTTTGGAGGGGTCCTTTTTAACTCCATGGGCCTCACTCATCATCTAGTTGAGCCAGTCCCCAGGCCATTATAATATTATTCAATTCAAAAATGAATGAAGACGCTCAAAGCTATAGACTATGTGTAAGAAATACTTACATATAGTGCTTACTATAGAAATGTAAGCTGTTATCACTCCTAATGGAAAATTTCCTAATGGTATGTTTGTATTAATTATAGATGAACATGCGGTAGAACTTTAAGTCTGTAGATTAATACTGCAAATACTACTATGACTATGCACAATCGACATTAAAATGAAAAAAAAAAATACCAATAAAACCCCAAAATAACACTTAGTCTGCTATAACGGAAAACTTCCTCATTCCAATTTATATCAGTTTCACTTATCTACGAGTTATAATAACCTTCCCCGAAAAATGATTAATTGAACCACGAGGATTAGAAATGAAGTGGTGTAATTTTATTAAACAATTCACTTCAGTTGGATTATGTATGTCATTTCAAACAATTTCAGTTGAGTAAATTTGAAGTTCTTGGTTAGGCTATAGAAAACGAAAATAAAGTTAAATTAAACAGGGATATCTCATTGTTCAAATAAATGTACTTTATGACATGTTCATAATTTAAAGCAAGCAGAGTGCTGAAAACGATTAACTTACAAATTTTGGTATCACAATGTTAACTTCAGTGCCCACTGATAATCGAAACTGGTAAATAATGTATTTGAAAATCAATGGTCTATATAGAAAATGACTTAAAAGTCGAATATGATGACAGATCTATTACTTATCACTTCCTTATCGAGTATATGTGCTGTTTCCAGCTTTCGTCCGTGACATATATCATTAATGAGGAATTATTTCAAATCCAAAACAATTTATATTTCTATATTGCTTTACAATATTGAATGTGCATTTTTCTAAACTATATTGCTGTTGTTATTCAAGAATTCTTAAAAAGCCCACATTTATTTGTTACAGTTTTCACATTATGACCATTAAAGCGGTCCGTGTTTTATTAGCTTTTTATTTTTAATGTAGCCAATACAATTTGCACTAGGAGAGCTATTCTCTCATTACATAACATTCATTACAACATAACATGATGAACTCGGAACACTCAATTCGGAACATCAAATAAAAAGGCGTGTTCTAAATTTCAATTTAAGTGAGCTTGCTCGTGTCACAAAATCACAGCGCTAGAGAGGGAAGACAGAAAATAGGTTAAAGCAGAGGTTATCAGGTGAGGTCAAAAATAAAAGCTAACAAAAAACGAATTTGGTCTAGGTTAATTGTAAATAGACGGATACGCGCATGATAACTATTTTAATATACATGTAAGGTGTAATGAAGGTGGCTGCTTATCAGTCGATAATAACTCGTGGGGTGGGGGGGGGGGACAATATCGTGGTCACTTATTGAAGGTGGGCTCTTAATAAAGGTGGTCGAGTAAGCAGGATATATTGTACTACTTTTTTCAACTATATTTTATTTAATTGTCAGTTCTCTCATTGGGTTTACATGTATACATAAATTCTACTATCGCCACGTTATGTTAAACAGATAATGCGTTTTAGCATAAACATAAAATGGTCAATACGAGTATAATATTCATCAGTCAAATTTCCTTGTGTCATAAAGTAACAAAATCCCTTCAAATCTTGAGTCATTTTTGAAAAACGCTTAATCATTTAAAGCGTTTATCATTAATCAAATGCTTTTTATGGAATATTTTTTTTACGTTATCATGGCAGCAGGTATATTTACTGATGAATAGAGCTCTTATTGGCCAAATTAAAAATTTTATGTTCATTTTAAGACTCAGTATCCCTTTAATAAAAGCCTGATCTCTTCAAAATGAAAGGCTTAATATTTTGAGTGTTCTTTGCTGAATACATTAATTTGGATATCAGTAAGTGATAGTCATATATTATGTTATGGGTTAAGGTACACCAAGTTTTTTTTGTACAAGGTCCTTTCATAGCTGTCGCTGAATAGTACATGGCTTAAATGTTAATGTCTACAGTCATTAGGATAAATTATGATTCATCAATAATTCATTCAAGTAATAGGATACCTACAGGGTAAATGGTGACCTTTACAAAATGTTAAGAACTTAAACAAAAAAATCAATGACAAACAATAGATGCAGCGGTAAACAGGAGTGAAAAGAGAAATTTTTTCATGCATACCGAATATATCGTGTAATGACTAGTATAACTTAAAATAATAAAGCCTTAGGTTTCTAAACACATGTCCTATACATATATACATAATATAAATAGTAAACCACAAAATCACAGCCAATATACCTGACTAGAAAGGTAGAAATTAACGATCACACATGACCTTACAAACGCCACATTTGACAACTTTAACCTGTTTTGCTCTTTTGTATATTTTCCAAGACTGTTTGTAGAACTTATACAAAAATCCAACTCGTCCGAAATATTATCTTAATACCTTATCATTGTATGTTTCATCGAAAGAGGATAGACTGTATTCCACACCCGCAGACGTTTACTTAATAAATAACTAGTTCATTCAATTCACAACAAACCGAACTCGTTTGAGATGTTATCAGTTTCATAGAGTCATAAGTAGAATAGGATCAAAACTGCAATTTCTATCGCATCTACAACAAATGTTGACACGTTTTACTCCAAGAAAAGTTTCCATTCTCATGTGGGTGTATACAATGTATTTGCTGTCGAAGAGCGTTTTTTTGTCAGATTCATAAGATTGTTTATCGATTAAATGGTAAGATTCATCTCTTGGTCTTACTGTTAGTCGTATTCATATTTGCATTAATATCATACTACGTGTTTTATCTGCTACACTTCATGAGCAATGCATTGTCCTACTGGAGTTTAATAAAAACGTATTAAGGACATTAAAACAAATATGCCATACACAAACTAATTGCTAATCGATTGATAGCATGCCGTTCGAGAGAAAGTTGAAGTATTATAGTTAATACATACCTGAAAATAAATGTCATCAGGTAAAGAGACTGAGACATTGATTGACATATTGATTGAATACTCAAAGTAACCATGGGAAAAATAAAACAGAAAGAATTGTTATTTGACACGACAATATTCTAATTTTCTTCTGGTGTGTGCAAATATGAGAACTACAGGTTCAACGTGGACAATTTGGGTCACACCTTTACACATTGATACGAAAAAACTCACCTGACGACTTGAATGAAATATAGTAATACATGTTCATGCGTTGTCCTGTCTCGACAAATTCCGTGCTTAACTATTATCTATTTATATGGCGATTCAATAAACATGTTATATTGAAGAAAATATATAGGATGTCGGCTTACCT
Source organism: Nipponacmea schrenckii (assembly GCA_030562195.1). Taxonomy (NCBI): domain Eukaryota; kingdom Metazoa; phylum Mollusca; class Gastropoda; family Lottiidae; genus Nipponacmea; species Nipponacmea schrenckii. Next base: position 31,850,770 of record JAUJPP010000003.1, on the reverse strand, counting down.
GCCCCATAAGTGTGACTGTATCCAAGTAAAGAAAATACAACGAATGTCTTCACTTCTTCATCACCTAATGTAAACATAACAGTCCTGCGTGAATTCAGTCAGCGAAGAGCATTTCGTCACGCAACATTGACGTTTTGAAGTGACAGTCATTATTTATAGTAGTCACGTGACTGGACGTCCGGATATATAGAGCCAAGGTATTATATATAAGCAAGTGTAGCAAGTCTTAATTTGTTTTTTTCCTTCTGTTTATAGAGTAAATTGGTTTTTAAATGGCAGGGATTGCCGATTGCAATTTTTTCTGTATTTTATGGTTCCAAGCTCGTTCTGATCATGTTTATTCATGTTCATAGGTATTCGCAGTATTCGCAGTATTCGGTAGTTGTTCGTTGGCTTTGGTAGATTATCTGATAACTGTTGGAATGTTTGAATGCATAAACTATTTTACCCCTGGAAACCTGTCTAATTCTTTAAAATAGGTAAAAAATCAAATCATATTTACAGATTTCTCCTACCTCTAAAGTGTTGATATATATTAAATAAGAAATAATACATTACATAAAAAGAGGGAAAACGAGGAAGAGAAAGGAGATATACATGTACATACAAAATATTGGTGATCTGAGTTTATATAGACAATCATAACATAGTTACCTCCCCTGAACTGTAAATTGCAACCAGTTGGCTTGATTTTTTATTACCACACATAATAGCTCCAATATCATCGATTTTGTCATTACATAATGAATAATTCCAATGGATGCTATCCTCATTCCCATCAATGTGTAGTCTATCGATTCTTCCCTTGAAAGACCCATTTTCAATACTAGTATTTATTTTATTATAAAAGGCAGAAGATATTTGGCACGGCGTGGTAAATAATTATTTGCCACGGATTTTCATTATTTGCCACTTGTCTTCATAAATGATGAAATAAACGATATTTTTACAAATAAGATGGACATCGTGATTATATTAACACATTTTTATCCTAAAACCGTCCCTGCTGGTGTTCCACAGGGCTCTGTCCTGGGACCATTACTATTTCTAATTTACATAGACGATATTATTAAGAACATCAACTCAAACATCCGACTATTTGCAGATGATACCAGCTTATATCTAAAAATCGATGACCCAAATGCTAGCGCAGAAATACTTAACCGTGACCCGGAAACAATCAACAATTGGGCTAAGACATGGCTTGTTTCCTTCAACCCGCTTAAAACCGAATCACTTGCACTTTCTACTAAACGGAATCCGATTCTACCGACATTGAACCTTGATATTGTTCCTATTCAAGAAGTTTCTGTACATAAGCACTTGGGTTTAACATTTCAATCAAACTGTCAGTGGGATACACATATTGCTACGATTTTATCGAAAACTAGTAGGCTTATAAATTGTCTCAGATCTCTAAAATATCGATTAAATAGAAAATCTCTCCAGACCATATACACCTCGTTTATTCTTCCTCATTTCGACTATTGTGACATTATCTGGGATGGGTGCACTGCAGAATTAACATCGAAGTTGGAAAATTTACAGTTAGATGCACTACGGACTATATGCGGAGCTGTGAGGGGAACAAGCCATAGATTATTATATCAAGAAACCGGTGTTAGATGGTGATGAGAACATAGTCTCATAAAAGCACTGGCCTAGGTCACAAAGTAAAGATTTATGATAAAGCAAGGTGCAAGTTAAAGGTTAGGATAATTAGATGCGTTAATTATGGATGTCTCTGAAATATTATCTGAAGTAATATCATTTCTTTATCTGAAATAGCTGAAAATATAAGAATTAATTTTCTTCTGACATATCGATAATCAGCTAAAGAGAAAAGCCAAATATTTTTATGTACCTATAATAAATAAAGAAATATTAATGTAAAGAGTCAAATGAAGTGAATTCAGAAAAAAGGAAGTCAGGTAATTTAAAGCTATTGAGGATTGAGTCTACCATGAACTAGGATATTGCTGAGATTTTTATTTCTTTTGTACGCTGTAACAAGTCTCTTGCTGTAGACATGATATTGGTTTTGAAGGCTTTGGTAGTGACGTTTGACAATTAGGGAGGTGGCAGTATGATTTTAGGTGGTAACAAAAGGTATTATCTGATTATCATGTTGGATATTAAGGCCATTTGGATATACAGTTTGAAGTTGGTCCATCCAATAACTCTCGGTTGTAATCTTCTTTGTTTTGGCTTGATGTTTGGCATAGGTTGTATCTTTTCAATCGGCATAATCAACAAGTCTTCAATGGAATGGTCGGGTTGGTTAAAATGATTAGAAATTGGTCTATTTTTGCCATGTACTATATCGTAACGATGGCCGTTAAAGCGAGTTCGTAGCGCGTTCTTAGTTTCTCCAATATATTGTGTTTCGCATTTTTTACATGAAATTAGGTAAATTAGATTTTGGTCGCCGTATGAAAGTTGGTCAGATATAAGAAAAGTTTTGAAGGTTTTATTGTTTTTGAAAAAATGAGAAATAGGTACATGCTCACAGGTACGACACGTAGAACCACCACAGGGTTTGGAACCAAATTCATTTATAGGCGATGGAGGGGGGTTATTTTTCTCCAGAAGTTGTAATAACGTGTCGTTTTTAATTTTGCGTAGAAATCGTTTTGAGTAACCAATCTCTCGTAATTTATTGAAAACTAGGTTGCATGCAGTATCAAAATCGGTCTGTTGAGTACAAATCCTATGGAACCGTAGGATTTGTGGTTTTATTATCGCAGAAAACGTATAATTCGGATGAAACGAGCTTTTGAACAAAAGTTGGTGCGTATCAGTTTCTTTAAAAAATACTTTAATGTCCACTTTTGAAATTTTTTCGAAATCGTTTCCTTTGAACACCGTAGTGTCCAAAAAGTCCATACTATTATCGCTAATGTTCACCGTTAATTTTACTAAAGGATGGTGATTGTTTAGTATCTCGAAGTATTGCCAAAAGTTTTCTAATGATTCGGTCCAAATGATAAAAATGTCGTCAAGAAATCTGCCGTAAAAAAGAGGTTTAAAAGGTGAAATTTGGTCTATTTCGCGTTCCCATTCAGCCATGAAGATGTTTGCATAGCTTGGAGCGAAGCGTTTACCCATAGCTGTTCCAGAAATTTGAAGGTATGTTTTTCCATTGAAAAAGAAGTCATTACGCGTTAAACATATCTGCAGGAGTTCTAAAATTTCTTTATTTGGTCTTTCGACGGATGGATTTCTAAGAAATGCTTTACGGACAGCGTCTAAACCAACATTGTTATCAATGTTGGTATACATACTCGCAACATCTAAAGAAATAAAATATGCATCAGGCGGAACATTCAATTTTTTGATTTTTTCAATAAAGTCGGTAGTATCCTTTAGATAAGACGGATGTTTACTTGCCAAAGGTAACAAAATATGGTCAATATATTCAGAAACTCGGTATGACTCGCTAGCGCAATCAGAAATAATTGGTCTGCCCTTGGGAATTTTATTCGCGACGGTCCATTCGGTTTCAGGATTTTTGTGAATTTTTGGTAAAGAATAAATATGACTTTGGCGTACGTTGGGTTTTGCAGAAAGGTAGTCGTATTGCGCGTCAGAAAAAAATTTGTTTTTTAACTAAATTTTTCAAAATGTCGTTGATTTTTATAGATGTTTCCATGAAAATTGGTCTGTCTAGTTCGCGATAATGATTTTGATTACCTAACTGCTTATCTAATTCAAAAATATAGTCAACGCGATCCTGTATTACACAACAACTGCCTTTGTCACTTTTACGGATTATGATGCTGTCATCATTCTTTAATTTATTCAATGCCCTACGCTCAAAATTGGTCAGATTGTTCTTCTCGTCTACCAAAGGTAACCGAGAGATTTCTTCATACATCGCAAATATCAATAATACCATTGTCTATCGCGTTGTCTGGTGGATTCCAACCAGTCTTTTCAACAAAATTGGTACGTTTTCCGCGACCAAGGCGTTCTCGAAAGAAAAAATTGAGTTTGAATATTCGCTGAATTTCTTTTACTGATGATAAAATTGGTGAATTACACAATGACTTTGCCGTGGGAATAAAAGTTAATCCGCGATCCAAAAGTCTTTCTTCTACGGGAGAAAGTGTACGTGTGCTAAGATTTAGAATTAATTGACCTATTTTAGAATACTTCCTCCCGCGTCTAGTTTAAATGGGAGACCCATTTAACGTAGATACTTCTAGCAGTGGAGGCCGTCCAGTGGACGTGATCGGAGCAAACGTCGACCATTCCATTGAACCTTGGGATGGTAGTGGAAACAGGAGAGGGCTTATGGTAGATCAAGTTATTGTAGCGGCGGAGATTTTCTGTAGCATGGGGCTCGACTCTTTGTAAACTGTTAGAAAATGGTATTTGGGTTGAATAAATGATAGCTGCAGGAAATTTAGATCTGGCGAGGTTCAAGAGTTCCAACATTTGTTTATAAATAATTTCACCAGTCTCCTTTCTGTTGTTGATGCCTCCATGGAAGTGGTTTGCTAGTTGATGGAGCAGACTCTACAGTGTCTACAATCATGCGGGTTTCCGAAATATGGTTCTGGCACGTGAGAGAATTAAACGTACGAGTGTATTTGTCTAAAGTTTCGCGTTGTAGTCGGCGGTATGATTTCTTTGCCCAATTAACCGCTTCCGACGAGAACTGTCTTAAATTTTGATCAGAAAGGTTGCATGACTTCACAAAGTTGATTTTTTCTGCAAGCATATTCTCATAATGAGATTTTAGTGCCAATGCCACGTCTTTAACCCAAGCTTAATTAATGTTTTGAATTACAGATAAAATTGATGTATTTCTTAAAGCTGGTTTAACAAACCGGTTTAGATCATTGATTTTGAATAGGAAACCGCGAGTGGGCGAACCATTGTTTGCTTGCTGAGAAATTACAGACGCGTGATGTAGGCACTGCAGAATCTGAAATAATGCCTTCACAATGGGATTGGTATCCTGTTGCTGCTGTCTGTTATTGGATTGTTGTGGCTGCCTATTTCCATGCTGTTGTCTATTGTCAAAATGCTGTTGCCTATTACCAAAATGATGTTGCCTATTGCCAAAATGATGTTGCCTATTGCCATAATGATGATGCCTATTGCCACAATGATATTGTCTATTGCCATAATGATGTTGTGGGGGAAAGGGGGGTCTCCTAAGGGAGTGTCTAGATAAAAAAGCGAAATGTAAATAGGAAAATTGAGATGATATACTTTGAAAAAAAAAAATTTTATATTTAAATTAGAAATAATAAAATAAGTAATTATAGTAATAGAAAACTTACAAAATAACTCAAAAAGGGAAATAACAAAACATATACATAAAAAAGTCCTCAAATGACGCGATCCGGATTTCGGATATAGTATCCTTCTTCAGGCGTTTAATGATGTTTTATTCAACTGCAGGAGAGACGGAGACGGCATAAACTCATCATGATATATAAAATGAACAACAAATTAGCTCCACCTTATCTTTGCAATCTCATCAATACAAAACAATGTGCATATAACCTTAGAAACAATAATCTCCTTGAACAATATTATTGTCGAACAAATTTATTTTATAACTCTTTTATCCCTTCAGCTATCAGAGATTCGAATATTTTGCCTGAACCTTTTAAAAATTCATCAACTATAAAATCTTTTAAACAAATTCTAAAATCTACAGATATAACTATTCCAGACTATTATTATTTTGGGACTAGAAAAAATCAGATAATTCACTGCCTGCAGTGATTTAAACGGAGATTTATTTTCACGTCACGTTTCGGATAACGCTGCATGCATTTGTGGTCATCGATTTGAGGATTCAGAACATTATTTAATACACTGCCCATTACATTTAGATGCTCGAAAAAGATCAATTTCCCTTTTGTCGCCGTCATACATAAAAACTTTTTGGAACTGATTCTTCTGACATCTCTCATGATATTTTCCGTGCAGTCAATACCTTTTTTGATCTCTCAAAAATATTCTAACTAACCTCTTATTTGTAAACCAACTCTACTTCAACTGAGTTCTTTTCATATCAAATTTTTTAATAGTTTAGGCATGTGTTGGTAGCAAGTTGTACATAATGTAGATATGTTTGTTATATCAGTTGCTATCTTTTTCTATATTTAAAATTTACTTATTTATATTTATTGGAGAGGGGTTATATAGGTCAAGCCTGTTCCCCAATCCTTTTCATAATGTATATTGTGATATATATATGTGAATAAAATATTGTTTACAAAAAAAAAAATATTAACTCATTTTGATGAATGACGGAGACATAATTTAATCGAATTGGAGCGATTTTTATATCATTGAATTACGAAAATAAACGGCATTTTTATAGCAAATAGTAGTCAAATGAGAAGTCGCGATTTACAAGTTGACGGTATTGATTCAAACACATGCATAGTTACAAAGTCCTACCTATAAAATATTGTTTCATTTACCAAAAAAAATGAAATGAATGGAGTTTTACGTCCTACTCTTCTGCACCTTATGGGCTAATGATGACGGGCAACGCCATGCAGTGTGCAATGAGGGAAATTTTGCCAGGACAGCGGCATTAGCCTACTCTTTTTGTTATTTCCAACTGTCGAGGTATCTTTAACGTGCACAGCCTGTAGCACACAGGGCCTCGGTTTATTGTCCCATCCGAACGACTAGACGCTTTTTCCATGTCAGTCCCTCCGACCTGCATCACTGACAAGGGGAAACCGGGCTGAAAAATCCGAAAGTTCATCTCGACCTTTGCCGGGATTGAACCCTGGACCTTCAGGTTAGCGAGCAAGCGTCTAACCCACTGAGCCACCGCGGCTCCCGTTTCATTTACAAATGAGAATAATAATAAGCGATAGTTATTTGCATTAGTGTCGTTCTCTTTGGGCTAATAAAAAACCAATTGCCTCATCAGAAACAGTTTATTAGGATGTCGTTCACTGCAAATCAAATCAAATACGTACAATTATTATTTAACTACATACACAAAAGTTATAAGTTACTAAATTGACAAATACAATAGAAAATACTGAAACAAAACGAAAGATAAGTAAGCTACTCACTGAATATTGGCAGTTCCCAAAAAAGAACGTAAAAATTGCAAGAAGAAGCAATAATAGAGAAACAAAATTAAATATACGTCTCAAGTAAAATTAATGACTGTAGTATCAAAGTCAATACGTGTTAAAACGAAAAGTGCTCAATGACCAGCGCATGAGCAGAAAAAATAAATAAATAAATACTGAGTTTTAATTAATCTTGAATAGAAATAAAGAAGTACACGCGCGTAGTTCGAAAGATTCTCTCCAGAGATAACAATTAGGAATACCAATACCGGTGAGAATATAACACAATTTCGGTTGAAATAAAGGCTAATTCTAAAATATTCTTGTTGAAGTGAAATAATGATTATAAACGTTCGGAAACACGGAAAAGTTGTAAATAAATGAAATGAAATATAATGGAGTTTTATGTCTGTCGAGAAGGTAAATTGATGGTCAACGCCATAAAAGGCTGCAATGAAGGAAATTTCATTTTTATACGCCCACATGAAATGGGGGGGCGTATATGTCGTCACCCATGTACGTCCGTCCGTCCGTTCATTCGTCCACAATTGCTCGTAAACACTCTACAAGGTGCAATTCTTGACGGATTTAGATGAAACTATTACCCCGTTCAGACGGCAAAAGTGAAGCTCTCTTAACTCTCAACCCTTCTTAAAAGCTAAGAGAGCTTAACTTTTGACCGTTCAGACGATAAAATGACAAGTGGCTTAAAATTCCTTCTCGAGTCCTGAATACTGTCATGAACTACTTGCGAAAAACACCCGGTACAGTCTAAAATGGCGGCTTCTAGCCAGATTAAAATCGCCTGCTCCGCGTTCACACGACAGAAATAAGCTCTCTTCGAGAAGGGTTGATTGTTAAGAGAGCTTAACTTTTGCCGTCTGAACGGGGTATATGAGTGTTTATGAGCACGCAAGGATGAACCCTATTAAAAATCAGCGAAATCAGAAAAAAACTTAGTATGAGTTCTTGCCCTTGTTCTTGAATGGCTCGTAATCACTCTACAATGTGCAATTCTGAACTGATTTTGATGACACTTGGTGTGAGAGTATCCCCAGAGTATCGGATTTTCAGTAGGGTTCATCCTTTTCTTTCTAGAGTGTTTACGAGTTAAATTGAACGCATTTTCAAAAACAAAGGCAATAACTTGTACTTAATATTTTTCGATTTTCAATAGGGTTCATTCTTGGGAGAAAACAAATACTAAAGCCAAGTTTCATCAAAATCCATTCAAAATTGTTCTTTCTAGAGTGTTTTCAAGCTAAAATTGAACACGTTTTCAAGAACAAGGGCAATAACTTGTACTAAATATTTTTCGATTTATCTGATTTTCAATAGGGTTCATCCATGGGTGAAAACAAATACTCGAATCAAGTTTCATCAAAATCCATTAAGAATTGTTCTTTCTAGAGTGTTTACAAGCTAAGATTGAACACGTTTTCAGGAACAAGGGTAATAACTCATACGAAATATTTTTCGATTTTGCCAAAATTTAATAGGATTCATCCTGGAGTTAAAAGACACTCTCACACCAAGTTTCATCAAAATCAGTCTAAATTGTGTCATGTAGAGTGTGTGCAAGACAAAAATCAAACACGTTTTAAGGAACAAGGACAATAACTCATACTAACTATTTTTCGATTTCGCTGATTTTCAATAGGGTTCATCCTTGAATTATAACAAACTCTCCCACCAAGTTTCATCAAAATCCATTAAGAATTGCACATTTTAGAGTGTTTACGAGCCATTCGCGAACAATGGCAAGAACGCATACTAAATTTTTTCCGATTTCGCTGATTTTCAATAGGGTTCATCCTTGCGTGATCTTCAACACTCATGCCAAGTTTCATTAAAATCCGTTAAGAATTGGGCCCTCTAGAGTGTTTACGAGCAATTGTGGACAGACGGACAGACCGACCGACGGACGGACGGATGGGGTGACGACAATATACGACCCCCCATTTCATGTGGGCGTATAAAAACAAATACTCAAGCCAGGTTTAATCAAAATCCATTTGGAATTGTTCTTTCTAGAGTGTTTACAAGCTAAAATTGAACGCGTTTTCAAAAACAAGGGCAATTACTGATACTTAATATTTTGTTCGATTTAACTGAGTTTCAATAGGGTTCATCCTTAGGTGATTACAAATACTCATACGAAGTTACGTCAAAATCGTTCAAGAATTGGGACTTGTAGAGTGTTTACAAGGTAAAAATCCAGCACATTTTATAGAACAAGGGCAATAATTCGTATCAAATATATTTCGATATTTTCTATTTTCAAAAGGGTTCATCCTTGGGTGATATTAAACAATTTCAGCAAGTTTTGTCAAAATCGGAAGATAACTATGCTTTGTAGATTGTTTAAAAGCCAAAAATTTAACGCGTTTTCAAAAACAAGGGCAATAACTGATATAATTTTTTTTTTCGATTTTACTGGTTTTCAATAGGCTTCATCCTTGGGTGATAACAAATACTCAAGCAAAGTTTCATCAAATCCATTAAGAATTGTTCTCTCAAGAGTGTTTACAAGTTAGAATTGAACGCGTTTTCATGAACAAGGGCAATAACTCATACTAAATGTTTTTTAATTGCACATTGTAGAGTGTTTACGAGCCATTCAAGAATAAGGGGAAGAACTCATACTTAAATTTTCGATTTTACTGGTTTTCAATAGGGTTCATCCTTGCGTGATCATAAACACTCATATAAAGTTTCATCAAAATCCGTTAAGAATTGCGGCCTCTAGAGTGTTTACAAGCAATTGTGGACGGACAGACATCAGTCGCATTTAGTCTACATGTAATAATTGGGTTAAACCAGTCTACAACAAGTGAGATACGGCATCTGTATAATTCATCAAATCTCTCTGTCCATTTTGGTATTGGAGTTTCAGGTAACTCAGGCGATCGTCCACCCTCACATATTCTGAGCGCCTCTGATAAGACATCCCACCTAGCTTTTGCAGTTCTCCTCTCTGGAACAATTCTTCCTCTCTCAGCCAAAAGAGGGACTCCAATATGTTTAGGTGAGCTTTTCCAAGGTATAGATAAACCTTGTGACGCCAAATTTCTAATGCGTTGTTGGTTCTTGACTCAGCAATGCGGTCATACTGGTTCCAAAGATCCCTCCCGAATCTTGCTCTATCCCCAACCCACGTGTTTTCAACATAATCCTGAAAAAATAGTGTCTCGGGATTTGCTGGGGCATCATGCATGATGTTTTGAAACACTAAATCTAATTGGTCTGGTGGTAAAAGGTGGAAGTGCAGAGGTTCTGGGTACCATTCGTCACAAAGGACTTCTCAAGTCTGCTGCTCGGTATTCCACCGCAAGACCCACACGCTGAATGCTTCTTTGAATACATTGTCCATAATGAAATAGACATCCTTTGATGGCTCTTTTTGGCAGTACACGTTGATAAGCTTGGATTGATGCTGCTTCGAAGTACTCGAAGTACTCTCGTAGGCTTCCCCGGTTTTATTTGGTAGAAGACCATAACATCTGGAAACATCTGTCCAACACTTTGACATGGACTGTAAGGGTTGCATGCCAAAACAACCAAAGTCATTATTTACAACTATTCAGAGTGTACAAAAAACCGTAACTTTGATTCTAATTAAGATAGCGAATTGTAAATATGCCTAAATGCTATCTATTAACATTAAATGAAGGATTATAAAGCGTTAGATATGCTTCCTGTAAAATTTCAATAATTATCATAAAAACATCATTTTTGACCTTTTGGACTCAAAAGTCAAAACAACCTAAGTCAGCACATTTATCTCGGCAAAAACCACCTAAGTCACTAAATCTTTATGCCAAAAAAGCCAATGTCAGGAAAGCAATTGATATTTCAACAATTCATCTGTAAAATACTTTGATAATGTTTATATTGGTCGATTTGTCTAATAACAGTGAAAAAGTATGTAATAGGATAGACTGAACGTTCAATGCAGTGAATTTTTGATACAACATTAACATCTGCCTTGCACTTCTTAATTTTAGAAACAGCCACTCTAGTATGATAACAAATTTTATTTCAACAATAAAATTAACAATTCAACAAAATGAAACTAATTTAAAGTAAATTCAAAATTACAATCACAAAACAAACGCAAACTGGCAAACTCTTAAGACAAACCATGGTTTTGATATTTAAATGTGTGTAATGGGGCCATCCATAAAGTACGTTACCCAAAATAGGTGATTTTCAGACCCCCTTGTAGGCTTCGGTACGCTTTTGGCACAACCCCAACCCCCCCCCCCCCCGCACGCACGTACGCAACCCAGGAGCGCATTTACTGGCGACTGAAAATTTTCAGTCAAGTCAATTGAGCCTGGGTGACAGGGATTGACCGTGCACGTGCTTCTAATCAATAAATAAACTTATGGAACCAGCGAATGTTGTGCCAGCGAATACCATTGTGAAAAATAATATCAGAGGCACGCGTCAAACGTGAGGTTTCAAGTGCGCACGTCCCAAAATTTGGGTTAAAAATAAAAAAAAAGCTAACGTACGTATGTTTTGCCAATGACTCATGCCGCCCCCACCCTGTACGCACCTATACGTTTTTGGCCTGACCCTCCTCCTTCCAAGCGTACGTACTTTATGGATGGCCCCAATGTCTGTTTCATTAGTCACTGTCATCACAAAATTCATCATCTTCATCCTCATCCTCAACACCTTCATGAGGCAGTGATTGATAGAGCTTAACTGGATCATCCACACATTCTTCATTTTCTGAGCTTTCCTGTGAATACTGCTCATTCTGTAAATTAACCTCTTTTTCCATGACACTCTCAATAGTTTTCATCACGATGCTGTCATTGCTTATAACTTCTTCAGTAATTTGAGTTTCAGGTCTACTACTTTCTGTTTCAGCATCTTCGTTAAGCAAGTGCTTAAGGACATCTTCTGCTGATAGTCTGTTCATAATGCAGTTCTATTTCAATTATTTTTGTTGTTGCCAGTAGTACTTAGAGAATCTGTAATGAAATGAAGGCAGTCACTGTTAGAAAGAATAAGTCAAGTAGTAATAGTAATAGATTTTGTAGAATAATTAGTAAGGAGGCTTCAAAGCTTTCAATCGTTTATTTGAAATTTAAAACATTGACGAACAACAAATAAGTCTATTCCCTGCCAAAATTCACTCTAACAGAAAAAGTGATCAACTAATCTGAATTTTTAAGATTTGCAAAGATTAAGCACATTTTATATTGTTTCGGGGTGTATTCTTCTAATAAAGGACCAAATCTACCTACACTTACCATTTTAGGAACTGCAAATTTGTTCTTAATTAGAAATGTTTGACTTGTTGACAATGCGGAAAAATACTTTTCTACCTCCTTCTTGAAGAGTTTATGGCATTTCCATTCCAAAACAACCTAAGTCATCATTGTTGATAGCCAAAACAACCTAAGTCATCATTGTTGATAGCCAAAACAACCTAAGTGTGACTTAGGCCATTTTGGTCTAATGAATCAATTTTCAAAGGCTATTATCTCAACATCTGATTGATATACCCTGTAACCCTTACATTCAGAATAAAGGGCTACCCATGCTGTATACAATCATGTTCTTATTACAAAACAACCTAAGTCTGACTTAGGTTCTTTTGGCAAGTAACCCTTTATACTATAAAGTTGAGCAAAGAGTCTTGAAGCAGCGAAAAATGTCCCGTCCATGTAAACGGTGCTGGTTCTGCAAACTTGCAACAAGCCTTCAACGCTTCCGAATATTATGAGTTTTTCCGCTTCCCCGTTGTTAGCAAGGACAAAGTTCTGGTGGTCCGCAGTCTGGGTCCATTCTCCCTCCAGGACAATGTCTTCTCTACTCTGTCGCACTATTGGAAATCTCTTTGCACGTGTCCGATATTCTGATGAGGAGCATCCTTGAAAATTAGGTAGAAAGGCAGCAGCTTCATCAGCCACACCTCATTGCTGGGCTTCAGCGACCTCTTCCTGGTATATGCGTGGTATTGGCGTCAGTTCTTCTGAGGCCCTTCGTTTGACTCCACGGACTATTTTACTGCAATTGGTTCATGATTGTGGTCAGTCACATGAACCAACCTAAAATAAAAGAGCCTTGTATGAGTTTTTCGCTCAGGATGATATACCAAAGTAAACAGTCTAAGAAACGGCATTATCAAATAGAATTAAAGTTTTCATACTTTGACTATTAAACAGATACAAAGCTCATTTCCAAACCTTTTTTGAGAGATTCAATGCAGAGCAGTTTTAAGATCGCGAATTTATCAACGCGCACATTACGTCATTGGTTGATACACATTATGGTCATCGGCTCAGAAGTTTTTGTGAAAAGGACCGAAACATACATATGTATGCGACACGGACAAGTATCGCAGTAGAGATGTTTGTTTTTTACCTGTTAGCAGCATCAGTTTGGGCCCAGGCTTTGCAATTTTCTTTTACATATTTCCAATAGCTTTTTTCGCCCTGTAGTTTGTGAAACCGAAATTTATACTTCTGGTCCGCGACGAGGCTTTCATCTTCCCGATTTGTATCAATAAACTCTATAAGATTCTCCATCAAGCCTTGTAAGTACGTCTGCCAGTCCGCTCTGACACTACAATTTCAATGAACCGGTCTGCATGAACACAATATAATTACTCAATGCAACGGCTAAAGTATTAATTCAGATGTTCCGAATTCCTCGTGTAATTGTGGTTCCTCTTGGGATATTATCACCATTATTTTTTTCATTGTCTTATATATCAAGGATGATAATTATTTAACAAATAAATCTAGATATTAAATCGTATGCGAACAAAGAATAAAGATTTCTAAAGAAGACATGAGATTTTAATCGGTTTCAATAGAGTGAAATCAATTTCTCATAGTGATGAGTTGGGGTTCAGTCACGTGTTTACGTGAGTTTGTGAATTGTTTGGGATAAATTGGTCAGTTCAGTCGACACATTTGGTATTTGATATGCGTGTATTTTTGGTTTCTCTATAATTAAGTACTTCGATTTGTGATAGAGAACCAACTTTATCTGATATTTGGAAAGAGATTCAAGATCAGGGAAACAGGTTTAAAGAAGAAATTGCAAACTTGAAGGAAGGTATTGATAAGAACAGTAGTAATGTTAACAAAAGAAAATGTATAGTGAAGGAATATGAATGGAAAAGAACAGGAAATCAAGACCAATTTATTTTCAATTCCCAGATATCGGATGATTTAACACAAGCTTTGTGGGCTGTTAAAAACTGTAAAGCAGATTATGCTGAGGAGATTTTGGATAAGTGTTTAGTCGGTTTGAAGAAATTAAACAAATAGCAGGCGAATAGCAGTTTCGTCGACAAAGATATGGTTCATGCTTTTCCTGTGGGAGTTTCAACCATTTCAGGAGGGACTGTCCCGGAAGCAGTGTCAAGGAAGCAAGTGCTGGAGCAACCAAAGAATGAGACGAATCCTATTGAAAGAGATAACTTTGTATTATATTAGTATTCAAATGATTTTCTTGTTGATGATTTCAATGACAATACCATTTCTGATGATTATTTTGAATATGAAAGTGGTAGTTGCGATATATACGTTAAAGGAAGGTTAAAATCGCATGTAAATTTCTTGAAGGAGATTAGAGCAAATGATTTTATAATTGACACAATAACGGTTACAGAATACCTTTTTTTCACTATTCCAGAATCAATTGAGCTTGACAATAATAAGTCAGCTACACACCATTGTGAATTCGTTACATAAGCAATTACAGAGTTGTTTAGAAAGAGAGTAGTTAGGATATGTCAGTCATGGCCCACCACAGTCAACCCTTTGACCGTTTCGGTTCAGAAATGTGGAAAGAAACGTTTAATTTTGGATTTACGAACTGTAAATAAGCATTTGTGGAAGCAATCAGTAAAATATGATGATCTTAGAACTGCTTTAATGTATATATCGGGAGGTTCTTGGATGTATAAGTTTGATTTACACTCAGCTTATCAACATATTGATATTTTCCCTTCGCACACGACATATTTAGGATTCGCATGGACTTTATTTGGAAAAAAGACTTATTTTGAATTGGTTGTTCTCCCTTTCGGACTTAGCACAGCTCCGTATATTTTCACGAAAGTTACTAGATCTTTGGTAGAGAAATGGAGAGGCGAAAGGTAAACAGATGTTAATGTTTCTTGATGACGGTTTAGGTTGTAACGAGTCGAAAGAAAGGGCCGCATTGGATTCATTTTCCATTAAAACCGATCTCAATTTGGTTTTGTACCAAAGGGAGATAAGTCTTTTTGGGATCCCGTACAGCAGTTAATTTTTCTTGGGTTAGAGTTAAATACTGATGAGGGATTTATAAATATACCTAACTATACAATTGAAAAACTCAGAACATGTGTTTCCCAAATTTTGATGGGCACTGACAAATGTAGGAAAATATCCGTGAGAAAGATTGCCAGTGTTGTTGGACAGATTATTTCTACTTCGATTGTTTTGGGTACCATTACTCAGTTAATGACTAAATGTTTATCAGGTAATATCCTGAATGCCAAATCATGGTGGGATAAAATAAATATCACGAATGGTTCAGTAGATCCATCGAGATTTTGGGATAAAAATTTGATTGATATTAATAAGAGATTGGGTTTAATCCATCCTGTGATAGAATTGTTTATTCGGATGCTAGTGGCTCCGGTTATGGTGGTTATTGTGTACAATTTTGTCAAAGCAATGCACATGGAAATTGGGATGCTATTGAAAGTGGGAAAAGTTCCACTTGGCGGGAATTATCTGCAGTATGCAAAGTTTTGAAATCGTTAGATATTGTGTTAAATCGCATCGGGAAAGTGGTTTTCAGATAATCAAAATGTCTGTAGAACTGTGGAAAAGGACAGCATGAAGCGTGATTTGCAAGATATAGCATTGGATATTTTTCATTTTGCTCAGATTAATGGAATATCTTTGGAAATGGAATGGATTCCAAGAACCGAAAATGAGAAAGCCGATTTTCTTAATAAAATTAAGGATGTTGATGATTGGTCGGTTTCGTCACAAATTTTTCAATATCTGAATAATATTCAGGTTGATTGGTTTGCATCAGACCATAAAAATGGCGCTGTATATAGCGACACACACGTATGATCTCTGTGAGTGTTTTATCAAATTTCAGTTGGATGTCCTGTATCTATATTTAGACTTTTTATGTGTGTAGAATCATGAACGCTTCAGGATTCAAACAAATATATTGCTTAATTGTGTTCGTATTGATTGTGGATGAAATGAGGGACATTTTAAATCTTGTTTACATCTCGCTGGATGAAATCACAACAAATCAAGTGGAACGTGTACGGATATACAGTAGAAAAGAGCTAATTGACATTGGAGAGAAGGTAATGATTACAGCTCACCTTAATAGACTGCCGTATGATATCTGTACTAAACTAAAAGAATACCATTTGAACTGTAGAAAAAGGGGTTCGAGAGCTGGCAGACAAGTCAGAGAAACTTCATACAACTTGTCCAAATCCCCAAATTCGTCCAACCTAATAAACATTCCTCTGCCTCATAATAGAAAACTAAAGCGATTTACCGAAAAAACTAAAATTATGCTCTGAAACGTCCAATCATTGAAACAGAAAGAATTAATTTTGAGAGACTATATCCATGAGGCCAAAACAGATATAGCCGTATTTGTAGAAACATGGTTACACCGAAACGACGATGCATGGTGTCAGGCTTGTGAACTAAACAAAAATGGTTTTACAATGGACCGAGTTGATAGAAGTAATAGACCAGGGGGTGGGGTAATGATTGTATGTAAACAGAATATTGCAATGAAACGTATTCGTAAAGGTATTACAAAGTCATTTGAATATGGAATTTGGCAGTTATCTTTCAAAAGTCTATCAATAACTATTGTCGCTATCTATAGACCGCCTTACTCTCAAAATCACAAGTTTACAATATCAGCGTTTTTAGACGAGTTTACTGATTTTTTAACCACAGTATTGCCAGACCATAGAAATGTTGTATTGCTGGGGGATATTAACATTCATTGGGATGACAAGTCAAATACAGATGTAGAAACATATGAAAATGTTATGAATTCATTGGGGCTTCACCAGTATGTTGATTCCTCAACACATAATGCTGGACATATACTTGACCACATATTCGTAGAAGAAGGGAGCCAGATAAATGTTTTACAGTGTGAATCAGGAAATTTTATATCCGATCATTCAAGCATTCTATTGGAAGTTGATGTTCCCAAAGAAAATGTTTCGAGAGTTACAACAACAACCAGAAACTTGAAAAACATTGACAGAAATGAATTATGTGAACTCATAAAATGTGACGTCACCGATCAAGTTGGATTAGACGCGAACGTTAACAAAATGGAGAATACTGTCAAACTTGCAATAGACAAGTTAGCTCCTGAAAAGACTGTGACTAAGACTGTAAGGCATAATAATGTTTGGTTCACCGATGATGTCAAAGAACAACGATGTAAAGTTAGAAGAAAGGAAAGAATATGGCGTAAGTACAGGGAAGATCACCAATGGACGGCACTGAAAAAAGAAAGAAACCGTTACAGATGGCAGCTAAACAAGTCTAAAGGAATTATTATGTCAGATCTAATAATACAATCTCAAGGAAATGTAAAAAATCTATATGCAGTATTTAATAAGCTTACGGGCAAGAACAATGACAATCCAATGCCACGAGATAAAACTGATGCGGATTTAGCTGAACAGTTTGGACATTTTTTCTATGACAAAATCACAAAAATTCGCGATAGTCTGAACGACAAAGATAAATATATTCCTACATCCGATAACAAAGTTTTTATAATGAACAGTTTTAAAACCGTTTCTCATGATCAGATAAGAAAACTTATCTGTTCCATGCCAACTAAGTCATGTGAGTTGGACTGCATTCCAACATCATTACTAAAAGAACCTAACGTGTTAAATTAAACAAATAGCAGGCGAATAGCAGTTTCGTCGACAAAGATATGGTTCATGCTTTTCCTGAGGGAGTTTCAACCATTTCAGGAGGGACTGTCCCGGAAGCAGTGTCAAGGAAGCAAGTGCTGGAGCAACCAAAGAATGAGACGAATCCTATTGAAAGAGATAACTTTGTATTATATTAGTATTCAAATGATTTTCTTGTTGATGATTTCAATGACAAGACCATTTCTGATGATTATTTTGAATATGAAAGTGGTAGTTGCGATATATACGTTAAAGGAAGGTTAAAATCGCATGTAAATTTCGGAAGGAGATTAGAGCAAATGATTTTATAATTGACACAATAACGGTTACAGAATACCTTTTTTTCACTATTCCAGAATCAATTGAGCTTGACAATAATAAGTCAGCTACACACCATTGTGAATTCGTTACATAAGCAATTACAGAGTTGTTTAGAAGAAGATTAGTTAGGATATGTCAGACATGGCCCACCACAGTCAACCCTTTGACCGTTTCGGTTCAGAAATGTGGAAAGAAACGTTTAATTTTGGATTTACGAACTTTAAATAAGCATTTGTGGAAGCAATCAGTAAAATATGATGATCTTAGAACTGCTTTAATGTATATATCGGGAGGTTCTTGGATGTATAAGTTTGATTTACACTCAGCTTATCAACATATTGATATTTTCCCTTCGCACACGACATATTTAGGATTCGCATGGACTTTATTTGGAAAAAAGACTTATTTTGAATTGGTTGTTCTCCCTTTCGGACTTAGCACAGCTCCGTATATTTTCACGAAAGTTACTAGATCTTTGGTAGAGAAATGGAGAGGCGAAAGGTAAACAGATGTTAATGTTTCTTGATGACGGTTTAGGTTGTAACGAGTCGAAAGAAAGGGCCGCATTGGATTCATTTTCCATTAAAACCGATCTCAATTTGGTTTTGTACCAAAGGGAGATAAGTCTTTTTGGGATCCCGTACAGCAGTTAATTTTTCTTGGGTTAGAGTTAAATACTGATGAGGGATTTATAAATATACCTAACTATACAATTGAAAAACTCAGAACATGTGTTTCCCAAATTTTGATGGGCACTGACAAATGTAGGAAAATATCCGTGAGAAAGATTGCCAGTGTTGTTGGACAGATTATTTCTACTTCGATTGTTTTGGGTACCATTACTCAGTTAATGACTAAATGTTTATCAGGTAATATCCTGAATGCCAAATCATGGTGGGATAAAATAAATATCACGAATGGTTCAGTAGATCCATCGAGATTTTGGGATAAAAATTTGATTGATATTAATAAGAGATTGGGTTTAATCCATCCTGTGATAGAATTGTTTATTCGGATGCTAGTGGCTCCGGTTATGGTGGTTATTGTGTACAATTTTGTCAAAGCAATGCACATGGAAATTGGGATGCTATTGAAAGTGGGAAAAGTTCCACTTGGCGGGAATTATCTGCAGTATGCAAAGTTTTGAAATCGTTAGATATTGTGTTAAATCGCA
>JAUJPP010000003.1:31765696-31830745 GCA_030562195.1 Nipponacmea schrenckii | reverse complement strand
AGCATTCCTCTTCGGGTTGTTGGTTGTTGTTGTAGATTGATTCTGAATTCCAAGGTATCGCTTTCTATGTACCAGCTGACACCGAGTGCTCTTTCTACAGGTAGGGTATCTATGTCCACATCCAGATCTTTTACACCTTTAGCTTTGTCTTCGTCGGGAATCGAATCCAGTCCAGC
Source organism: Nipponacmea schrenckii (assembly GCA_030562195.1). Lineage (NCBI taxonomy): Eukaryota > Metazoa > Mollusca > Gastropoda > Lottiidae > Nipponacmea > Nipponacmea schrenckii. The sequence goes on along the minus strand of JAUJPP010000003.1, from coordinate 31,830,569 downwards.
TCTGCTGCTACTAATCCATTTCGAAATTTTAAATCCTCCTTTTCTACAAAGTATACATAGACCAGCTTTACAAGATCATTTTCATCATCCAAGGATTTAAGACAATCATCGACGTAGAAGTTCTTGAGTACTGTTTCTATGACTGTTTCGTCAAAATGGTGAGCTCGTTGTCTAACCCTTTCTTTTAAAGCCCTTTGCAAAAAGAACATAGAAGCTTTACGATCAAACCAAATTTTGACAATCATCGCGTAAAATGCTTGAGTTTCTGTTTAAAAATGCCCCTGTCCCCCATAAAATGTGAGATAGTCCGTGTTTTCCCTTCTTACCAGAAAATTGGGAAAAAAAACATACTATTAATGTCTCCCATAACATGGGATAGGTACCAGACTCTTCCCTTGTCTTTGTATATCTCGTCTTCTGGAACAATCTCTGCATATCCGTCATCTAATATTTTTGCCATAAATACTTCGTAATCTTCACGGAATTTTGGATTTAGTTTCATCTTTCTTTGAATGGACTTCAGTCGGTTTTCAGCCTGATTCAGATTGTTGGGAAGCTGTATATTCTGGTCTTTAAAAGGTAGTTTCATGCTGTAGTGACCATTTTCAAGTTTTAGTGAGTCTTCAACCTTTTGTAAGAAGAGTTTGTCAAGTTGAGAATTTTCTTTTTTATCGTCTATTATCCGTTCTGGAAAATCGAGACTAATGGCCTGCTTTACCAGATTTTCCAACTGATTTTGTTGTACTATTTTCTCATCCATCAATACATCTACCCTGTTGATGATTGGTACTGCATTAGCAATTTCTCCAGTTCTTACAAGATTCCATATCAACCATACAAGTCTTGACCTAACTGCGTTGGGGACTTCCCTTGGGTCCAGTTCTGATATCTGTTCTGAGAATAGGCATCCGGAACATTATTTCCGATGAGGAGGCCAATCTCGCAGTCTATTTCTGGTATGTGAATTCCATCGATATGAGACCAGTTATCAACATCAGCTTGGGTTGGTACATGTTGATTGGTTACTGGTATTACATCTTTCGTATAAACAGAGGGTAAGATGATGATTTCCTCAGAATTTAGGCCACAAATTTGAATCCCTTCTACCTGGTAGGTGAACATAGTGTGTGGTTTTCCCATGGTTTCTAAAGTTATTCTTCTTTTCTTGTCCACATATCTGTCTCATTATGTTGGTGGTGCAAAAGCAGACACTGCTACCAGGGTCGTGAAAGGCATATGTGTAGATGCAGCGACTACTGTTTCTGATCTGGACTTTGACGGTTACTACAGCCATGGTGCATTGGTTTCCGCCAGCCTCCGTATGAGTAACCACTCCTTCGCTAGTTTCTACTCTCGTGCTTAACACTGTTCCAGACTTGGGCTCTGTCCTGTCACCAGGTGTTGAATTCATATGAAGTACTGTTGGATGACGATCATTACAATGCTGACAATATTCTCTTTAATGGCAGTACCTTTTCATGTGACCTTCACGTAGTCAACCATAGCAGATTCTGTTGTCTGAGATCTTTCATCATAGGCCTCAAATTCTTTACAACTGTTTATGTTATGTTGCTTTTTACAAAAAAGACAGGTTGCAGATTGCAAAACATGTCCCTTTATATCAGAAACTCATTATTTACAAGTAACTCTATGAATAAAAGATACCCGATCCAAGAGCACATTACATGTGAAAACTCGAATGTAATATACTTAATTTCATGTAAAAAATGTCCCAAGCAATATATCGGGGAAACAACCCATTGGATTGAGACATTAAATACAGCAAGACCCATAGGACTTAATATTCACCACAGTGTAGGCATAGCACCTTTGTAGTTCCCTTCAATACAACCAGTAATAAAGCAAAAAAGATAGTTCAAACCCACTTTAAGAGTCTTCAAGAGAAATTTCCTCATGTCTATAAACAGAAAATGATAGCGGCATATTAAAAAAATCAGAACTTAAATGACAACCTTGTTCACAGCAAACTAAAAACAATCTGTACTTAACAGGTACTATACTTCTCGCCCATTAGGCGAGTTATTTTTTCAATTTCAGATAAGAAGGAAAGACAATCATCCAACAGACCCAGATCCCCATTTCTCAATAGAATATTTGCTCCATCCTAGGCCTGTACATATGGGAGATTCAATCCCTCCCTTCCCCGAAATCTAATTGACTAAAACAACAACGTAACCAAAACAATACCGTAACTACCAAACAATCGATTTTACCGTAACATCCGCTATTGCACGACGGGAAGGATAACTCTTTGATTATCAAGACGAGCCGTTTTCCAATATGGCGGGACGTTCGTAATATCTTAAGACATGATAATTTTTCAAACACGGATTATTATGGATACACATGGATTTGAAGGCTCAAATTTCAAAGGTAAGCTCTGTAGACTATTTTTGATTAGCTAAGCAAAAGATTTCATGTGTTTGAGGCTGTCGGATGATTGTCCGAAACAAATCAAGCCTGGGTCCCTTTAAAAGAAGCAGCACCATTCATGTTGATCTCACTATGCAAGAAGATATTTGTATGTGGCACCGATTTCTGTCAATTGTCAACGGACTTAGCTTCTTTTAAAATATTAATTGGATTGATTATCATAAATTACACCTTTATATCGACAGCGCTGGGGGGGGGGGGGGTGTGCAAATCCGTGTTGCCATGCCATACCTAATAGTTGATGGGTTTTTCCAAAAAATGGCCACCAAGTCAGGGCGATAAACAATTTCTTCGAGATATTGGGGGGAACAGGATGCACACCTTATTGAAGGTTCTTCTAACGAAATATAGGATGCTATTTCTCGAAAGCAATCTGTGCGACTTCGAAAAATCGCTGTTTCATGCAGATGTAACTCTGGAAAAGATACCGGAAGATTTCCATAACATTTTATCAACTCGTCAGACTTTAGGACGCAGTATCGGAAATGGCTTATGTAACTGGGTTACGATCCTTTGAGAAATTTAGGGGCAGGTGGAAATCTGACATTGTTCAAATCTGAATACGAATACCAAGAGGTTAATTGCATACAAAACAAATTAATTAATAACGACGATTTATGGATTGCAGGCTTAGTCTTTGATAAACCATGCATTTATGGCTGCAAGACAGTCTTCAGACGGTTTAAATATGGGGTAAGGTACTAAAATAGGTTGGCAGGGAACCCCTGGTTTACGTTGGATTCAACTTGTTTCGAAATTAAAGCATCTTAAAACATTTTGACAATCCATTACGCCCGTAATGACATTGGTTATATACCTACTAAGTCTTTAATCCAATGAATAAAATCCTAAATAGATGGAAATTCGGCTCTGTTTCCATATACTAGTACCTTGGCGCCAATGGACGTCTGATAAAAATGGCAATGCTACTGAAACTTTAAGTAAGGGAGTGTTATATATCTTATCCGTCTAAATCATATCTGTCTAAAAAATGAAAATGTGTACAGTCATGATGGGGTTCATTTATCCCTTATGGGCTACAAGCGGTTTATAAATTCGATGAAAAGGTCAATAAAAAAATTTCTTCTCTTTATAATTGCACGGTTATAAAGAAGGATTCGATTCCTAATAAAGTTTGCGTTGCGTTGTTTTCATACTGGAGATGCGTTGTGATTTGAATGGAATATTTGCGTTGTTATTGAATATTCTTCAACTTTTAGTACGTTGATATTGAATTATTCAAAATGTGTATGCTTTGTTGTTTAATAATTTGAACTATATTGTGCGTTTTTTGTTTTAATTATTGAAACTGTACAATATGTGAATGATATAATTGTAATGTTTTTTCGTTGATATATACAAAAAGTATGTGCTTTGTTTGTGACATATTGGCAAAGTTAATGCGTTGTTAGATGATTTATTTGAAAATTTATTGGGTTGATAATGAATAATTTAATTTGTTTGTATTGAATCGTATATTCATGGGTACAATTTGAATTTTGAATACGTTTTTTATAATAATTTGAATTGCAATTGCGTTGCACTTTTGTTATCTGTAGATATCTGTTAAATCTAAATGCTATATAATTGCGTTGATATTATAGCGATCATTTTCACTATATATTAATAATAAACCAAGATCTAGATTTCGTACGCTTCCACCAAAAATTAGTATTACATCGTACATAAATTGTTGGCGATGAACGTCTGTAGTCTTTCATGTGGCGATTAGACGTATTTGTGACCTTTTTTAAACATCAAATATTCTATAGAAACATTAATTTATTAGACGCCTGAAACCGAACAGAGTTCAGGATATGCATTTCAGTTATTATTTGTCGCCAATATACCATTTAGGGAGGCGACAACCCATTGTGTAACATAAATTTTATGGTCTACAACGCCTACCCTAATACAAGCTGAAGAATTCAATTATCGTGTTTGGTCTTTATCGATGTCCAACAATAACTGCCATTAAACCCCTTGGCTTAATGAAGTTTGCAGATTATGTTTGACCATCAAATGTAAAACCATTTCGTCTTATGAAAACAGCAAAAGGATCATCATTTAAACTTTGCTTATAAAATTCTCTTGAAGGAACTTTTACTAAACTTTCAATATCTTACTTGCGCAATTACTGTTGAACCTGCCTGTGAATAGTGAATGTTCAAACAACATGAATGATGATTGATCTTGACTTGGTTTTTTAAAGGGTTGTTAAACGGAGTGTACAATTCATACTAAATCTTAACGAACTTCAAACGTTTACGTAAACCTAAGGATGACCAAGAGACTGAAATTTTTCAGATTTGTCAAAATGAGTCTTTGCTAGTCAATGAACTTGCCTCGTGTCCAAACTATATAAGAGAATTACCCAATAATCAAATAATTACACAAAACTAAGCAATAATGCATTATTTATGATAACGATAGAGGGCTTTGTTTTTTTTTTTTTTTTAATTCTAATAAAATTCTTTAAGCTCAGTATTTTATTTACCATGATATAAAAAAAACTTAAGAAAACCTCAAAATCTAAAAAATTAGAATTTACAATAGTAGTGGTTCTGTAAAAAATTTTAAAAAGCTCACACTTGAAGATCTTGAAAAGGTATCTTTAATTTTTTTTCAAATTCGAACATAAGCCTTTAAAGAAATTTATAAATACTTTTTCACAACATAATTAAGTCATGAAATATCTAAGTACGAACAGGGTTGGGTTATTAAAGTTATAAAAAACTTTAAAATTAGAATTTTTTAATGGTTACCTATCAATTTAACATAAGCCTTTCAATTTTTATAAAATACTCACAAAATTTTTTAAAGTGAATGATCATGAAATATCTGAGAGTACGAAACCCCCCTGTTTCGGAAGGAGTATTAAAGTACAAAAGCTGTTAAAAAAAATGAAACATAGCAGGATTTATGCATATAGAACATGTTGTTAATATATACCGATGAATTAACAGTTGTCTTTCAATTTTGAGGGTAAACCATTCTCATGCAAAATTTCATCGTTGACGTCGAACTGATCTGTATCGTTTTTATTAATGTCAATGAGAGTATCTTGTAAGACTTCACCCCTTGTTTCTGGTAATGTGAGTATTGAGCACGTATCAATAGCTGTTAAAATACAAATGATAATATATGGCATGTAACCTCCCTTTACAGCCTGAAAAATAAAGAAAATAGACTAATGATAGTGAAATTATCGACAGTAATTGGTTGAATCTCTTTTATATGACGTTTGGACAATTGAAAATCGTATTCAAATTGACAAATATTGAAATACATTTTTTACATAGCATTAAATAAGATTTTCAACAAAAAACATATATTACGATGGCAATGGGTGCACTTTAGACACCCCCTGCCAGAGTAATAACTGAAAAATAGTTATCTGGTTGAACAACTATATGGTTTTCCATAAACAGACTGATGGTGTGTAAGACATACTTACCAATAACATAATCTGTGAAGCAAAGATACCCCCAATTCTAGACGCAGTACCTGCACAACCGAAACCTAAATTTCTGATAGAAATCAATCAGCATTCATGATCATCTTTTATTTTTGAAAACAAGAAATATATAAAATTTTAAATTTGCTTAGACTGAACAGAAACTCTATTACAAATTAAAGGTGATTTCTTTTTTGTGAGACTTCTGGTGTACCTACCTAATCACAGTTGGATATAATTCAGCAGTGAAAGGCACCATAGCAGACCAAGCCGTTGTTGTAGCAAACTTTGAAATCATAACACAAATATTTACATAATAGGCTTTTGAGCTTTCTGGGGCTAAAATATGTAAATAAATATCAAATGATATGATCAATATGTAAGAATTGTGTCGATTTTAATGAACTCTCATAATTATATCAATTCATAACAATAACAGAGTAAATTTCATTACCTCTGAAAATTTAATATCATTGGTGATCTTTTTAAAATCAAAAAGCCTAAGCTCCCAATTCCTACATTTAAAGATGTATTCTCGCATTATTTTAGGGTAAAATCAAGCTTACTAAATGATTATTCGGTGTTTCTACTGAATATTTCACATATTTAAAGCGAATGTGAGTAATTTAAAGAAATTATTCCATTTCGAAACACTAGTTTAAACTCTATGTTTGTTCCTGTGACCATGCACTATGTAATCGAAGAAAGATACTAATGTTAGAGCGACAAGAAGTTTATTTACGTCTCTTCCACCCATGTCACAACAAGTGAGACGTGCACGGTCTTTATCATGATCTATTATCACGTTTTGATTTATGTGGTAGGCTTATTTGCCAAGAATTACATTGTACAAACCAGTTAAAGTAGCAATGATTGCTCCAAGTGCACCAAGACATGTGACGATATTTCCCGAAGCAACTGACCATCTTCTGCCGAAGTTTTTCCTGTAAGGTAAATAGATGTATCGATATAAACATTGCTTTTATTCCTTTAATACTCACCTGGTAATAAATTACAAACTTTTAACAGTTACCCTGAAATGCTGTAAATCCTTTAGTTTTAAACAAATTTAAGTAAAACATGAGATGAATGTATAGGGGTTTAAATCAAATCCTTCCTTTAGTTTTAAAGTTTGATATAACTTGATACGATGACATATTATTTTTTGAAATAAACTGTGAGTGTTTACAGTTTGCAATCACTATCATCTAACATTTAGATACCTTGACCTCTTATATTCAAATCGATATTTAGTTTCAAGTGATTCTTTTTGAAACGATATTAGTTTTAAACTAGATTTAAAAACTTAACGATTTATATCAACGCCAATAGCTACACTGATTCACCGATCATCATAAAGCGTGTTATGTTAATACAATATATCTTTTTAAGTTAAGAGATGAAACATTTTGCAACTAATGTGGATTTTTTTTAGGCATCTATCGTTTTGTTTAAGATAAATCACATTTACCTATTTATCCACAACAACACTAATAATGCAGCAGGAATCTCGATGATGGAAACCAAGAAAAAGTTGAGGTAAAAATTACCAGACATATTCTGAACACCAAGTACAAGACACCAGTAAACCACCACTGATGTAAACCTACAATTATACCGATCAGAAATTCTGTTAAATGGAATAAGAAAATTTTGAAAATACTCAATACTAGTGACCGAATTATAAAATTTTTTTTTGTTGTCATATTATATTCAACAGGAGTGTACATTAGGGCTGCTTTCGACCATTAAACTATAGGTAATTTAGTACATTGGATTTGGTTACGATAGAGTAGTCGTAAAACTTACCATGTGTACCACAATCTTAATGTAATAAGCGCCATTCTTTTACCACGCAATAAATCTATAAACGAATAACTGGCAAAATTTCTATTTCGAGATCGTTCTTCCTCAGCAATTCTTTCTAATATCGCCGTATTTGGTGGTGGTTTTTTGTTTCTTTTAGCAATAAGACAAGCTACTTTAGACGCTTCTTCAATTCTTCCTTTAACAGTTAACCAACGTATACTTTCTGGTGCGATGCTATAATAAATCACAAAATTATTACATTTTACTAAATCATACTCAAAATAAGCTTAATGGACTTTGTATTTAAAAGAATTTGAGAATGATTGATCACTGCCTATAATTGATAATATATATATCTTTATTTCCTCCAAGATGAAGATTCATGATACAGGCTTATATACATGTAAATAAAAAGTAATGAATATGTGCAATAGACGATGAGTAAACTACTATTATGAAAATTGCTTGCTAGGCATGGATTTACACGCCCACTAGCGGTTGTCAGAAATGATAACAGTCCACTAACAGTGGCTTAAATACTAATTTTGTTTGACTTTACTTTGTCAGCTATTTATGCAAAATAATCAATATATTTAAATTTGTCGAAAGTACACTTTTAAATGTATATTTTACAAATTCACTTAAAAACAGTTTCAACTTGGCCATTAAGAACTCTATTTATCAGTAAATATACATGCTGCCATAAATAACATAAAAAATAAATTAATATCCAAAATACTTAGAATTATCCATAAATACATATGATTATTGAAAAACGCTTAATAAATTGATTAAGCGTTTTTCAAAAATGACTTAGTTTTGTAGGTTTTTAAGAGAATCTGTTACTTTATGACACCAGGTAAGTGAACTGATGAAAATATACTCAAATTGACCATTCTTGAGAACTAAAATTTTATGTTCATGCTAAGATGCAGTATCCCTTTTTTTTAAAATTAAAATTAACGTATCAAGAAGATAAATTTGAGGAAAAGTCCAGGAGAATTACCTAAAAATCGATCATTTAATTAAAACCAAATTTGAACTAGACTGATATAATATCTATAATAGCATACCAAATTCCATCAATATTGGATACAAAATTTAAGTATCTACTGTGTCCACGACAACGCGTCTTTAACTCAAGGGTAATAACTCTAAAATTGCACATCCGCTTGCTACTACACAAACTTGATCTACATCTCATCAACATATATCTTAAATACATTCCCTTTTTTCATCAAGATGAAATGCCCTTATAGCTTCTACCAGAAATGTGGACGGCAATATACGTTTATATTTTCGTGTGGGCGAATAAATATCACTTATACTTACAAAAACCCCAGCAAGATTGGGATATTGACGATGCAAATGAAATATTCAAAATGACGCCAATTCGGAAATAAGTAGGTAACCAATGCTAAAAATGGCGCTGCAGTAGGCCATACTGGAAACGCACCAAGGAGGGCTCTCCATTTTTTACCAACAAACTCCATAGAAGCAGGAAAAGAGACTACAACAGTAGCGCCACCGACCATTCCAGTACCAAACCTCATAGCAGCAAACAGTTGCCATGAGTTTGAGAAAGCACTAACAGCGATGAATATAAGGTGCAGACATTGGGTTGTGTAGAGACTGATTCTTCTTCCAAATCTATCGCTCGAATAACCAACAATAAACGCTCCTGTTAGGGCACCGGTCATTTGTACAGTTGTTATTGTGAAGCTAATCCACCGATTCTCACATACCAGATCCCACTGAAATTTGGATTAGAATATAATAAGATTGGTGTATTTATAAATGCACCTAATGGTTAAGTGTTACATACCATACCATGCTGTGTACAATGAGAAAAGTATCATCCTATTTTTAAATTTTTGCAAACAGAGAACATATTCCTAATGCAAGTTTAGCGCCAATAATTTTCTGGTAGTATTTGGCTGTTGATAGTTAAGTACGTTCAGGTTTAGTCAAGTTCCTTTCAAAGCATTCAACACGAACAAGTATATTTCTGCAAATGGAGTACAAAGTGAAAGTAGACCTTTTATTTTTTACTTTCAATTATTACCCATACAAGAACATGTCCTGGAACAACGTGAGAGGCATTTTTCAACATTTCATATTCATGATTGTTCATTGCTGTCACGCGACACTACAATAAACACTACAAATTCATCCCTTAACAATGAGACCTTCATTATCTAAGGTAGTTGCAATTACAATATGCGTTTACGATACCATATACATTAATTGAAACTTCTAACGAAGTCGTTGCATTAAAGCCAGAAAAGAATATCCCGACTTAAAATTCTAGTTTAAGCTTCTTTATTTTCTGACCACTTACCTCATTTACGATCGTTCTTTTACTCATATCATACTCTCGATTACACACCGATATATTATTACTACACACATTAGGTTTGGTGAAAGTCACATTATCCGTCATATTAAAGTCACCTCTATTATTGCACCAAAAATCAGGAATCAAACCAGAGTATGCCATTTCCATCATGCTAAATGTAATTGGTATAATAGTGGACAGATAACAAGCGGCAATTACCCTCTGATACCATCCAAAATCTCCAATATCTGTCAACAAGCTGTCCATATACATTTTACCCATTCTGAAGGAAAAAATAATTATAAAGAATACAATATAAATATTGCACCGTAATATTTGATAAATAATATCACATAATAATGATATATTGATACATTGTCTATCTGTGATTTGATTTGTACACAGTATTGTAATTGCATAATTATGGAAGCAGGCTGCGGCCATATAACAGTCGACTTCTCGCCCACGAGAAATCGAAAGGCAACAAAGCGAGGAAAAGGGTCAGAAAGCGAGGGTAATAAAGGCGAGTAAAAGGGCGAGGAAAAGGGCAAGAAGACGAAGAAAATGGCAAGAAAGCGAGGAAAAAGGCGAGGAAAAAGGTGAGCAAGCCTTCTCGTTTTTTTCCTCGATTTCTCGTGGGGAGGAAAGTCGAGATTCCTCGCTTTCTCGTTGGAGAGTTTCTTCGTAGGCGAGAAGTCGAGGAAATTTTCTCGCTTTCTCGTGGACGAGGATTCTTGTGGGCAAGGAATATTTCCTCGATTTCTCGTGGGCGAGGAATATTATCCTTCTATCCTTACCAGTGATATAAATAAGAAAAAATATTTTTGATTTTAAAAGAATCGTAATGAAAAGAAACAAATTCCTTCAAAATAATGAGTTTAGATATTGTTTCATGCATTCAGTATTTTGCTCGTGGATATATCGGCATGTAAGCCGTCCGTTCACTTTGTTGGGCAATGCTGTCTCCAGAAACAGCCTACAATATTCACTTGTTTGGATACGCCAGCTTCAAGCACAGGGTAAAGCACGTGGACTAAATTACCTAACCTTGATTATCTTCGACCGTAAATCTCAATTGCACATACTTTTCCACATGGTGCTGGAACACTGTTTATTCATAAATCCACGTGGGAACCACCTAAAGCCCCATCAATCCTGACATATTGCACGTATTTGCAAGTATGAATAATCAGGTATCAAATCTTTCCATAACATACGAGAAGCCTAATCTCACGCGAGTAGAAAGTGAAGACGATAGCATTGTAATTAAAAAGAGTGACAAAGGTTCATGTTGCGTTATACTCAGAAGGGAGGATTACATTTTAGAAGCAGAGAATCAATTGAATAATCTCAATTTTACCGGAGCCAATTTTTTAAAGAAACTGCTAATATGATAAACAATATTCTTGCCGATTTAGTCAAAACAAGTCAATTAAAACAGAAACAATATGACCATCTTTCTGTCAAACCTAATTGCCATGAGAGACACTTATACACTTTGCCTACCAAGGTTTGGTTTATTCCTAATAGAATCCCCAAAGGCCGCCGATTATCTCTGACTGTTGTAGTGAGTCGCATGCAGTGTCAGAATACATTGATCATTTCTTACTACCACTAGCATACCTAAATCAGATACTCTCCGACCTTTATCCTTACTTCCACTGGTTGCAGATTCATGCACCTCAAGTTTTAAAGAAATTTGTCTATTTGTCAACGTGATATGGGTAACTCAATTATTTCGACGATGGTTTAGGCTAAGTATCTATCTCTGAATACAGAGCTGTGTAGTGATGGCTTGTATTGGGGGCCTTCTGGCATGTGAAAGAAGCAGCGTGGACATTATGCTGCAATCACAATGAGCAATGCTCTCTCACCTTTTTCCATTGTTATAACTTCCAACTTGATATAGATCAATACATTCAAATGAATTAGAGTGAAACGACGTATTTCGTTTACATAATTCTTCAATTCGATAATAAAACCAACAAAATTTACTACTTTAGTACAGCTTTCATGTCATGTGTTTGAAAGATAATGAGAGTTGCATACTCATAGTTCGACTTGAGTTCAGCTTCAGTACTGTTATAGTCAAGGTGAAGAACGAAGGCTACATACGGCCCTGGGATTCATTCAAGCGTTAACCCTATTCTCCAAACTTTCAAATAATTGATATGTCTAATGCCGAGGTCACACATCCACTGATTATCTCACTTGTTCCGCTACGGATTGAATCTCATGTATGCCAATTTCCGTAGTCGGATAACGTGTGACTACTGATTTTGAAGTTTCTACAAAGGACAATGTTATGGTACGACACGGTACAATACGACAATGACACCGTGTGTAATACATTTTGTAAAATGATATCAAGTTTAGCTCAAATAACTGTCGTATGATTAATGTTCAGTCCGTTTCAATGTCCAGTACTAGCAATTGAATCCATTGAATTCCGCCAAGTGAATGTAGTACGGTTATTTTGGGATTATGAGAGCCCTATTTGTAGGGGTAATTTTTAATTGATTTGAAGACATATACTTTGCGCGTGTTTCACTTATCGACTTTGTACTAGAAAAATTTCAGATTTCATAACGCAAATATATCTAGTGTTATAGGCATATTTAAGTAGTTACGTTATAAATTCTTCTGCAATTTTCATAATGTTTACTTTATTGTTACATCTATCAAAGTTACCATAAAGTTGACTACCTCGCTATACATTCACATACAAAAAAATATGTTTAATTATAATAGGACATAGGACAGCTTAAAAAGTAAAGTAAGGGTCTGTAACTGGTAGATGGAGAAAAGAAAACATACCTTAAACCACCTTTATTACCACAACATGACTACTCCTGAACAGTTCACAGGGCACTTTAAGTGAGTTGTATAACTATTTTAGCACGCCTTCTGACATGCTATATAAATTTTATATTTCAAAGTTTTTTTTTTGTTAAATTTCAATTTAATACTCTAAACTCAATTGATAGTCTATTGCTTCACTTTTGTTAGTTTGCTATTGACGTGAAATCAGGTATTTCGTTATAAAAAAGTAACACAATACGAGTTCAGTAACACAGAACTATCTCTGTGCCATGTTCATTTAATATCAATGAAACATTTCTCGAACCTTACTGATAATTTATCTATATGAAGTGGTAGTATGGTAGTAAACGTCTTTAGATCGCTGGGGTTCTTATCTAAGTTAGCCTACTGTTTAGTGGATTGATCAATTTTTTAAACGCCCACATTAAAATGTGGTCGTATTTTGTCGTCTGAGCGTCCGTCCGTCCACAATTGCTTGTGAACGCGATAGAGACTACAGTTTTTGCCGGATTTGAATGAAACTTGCTGTGATCATTTATATTGATGAGATCTCGGACAAGTTCGAAATTGGCGATTTTTCGATAAACGGTTTTGTGTGATTGCACTTGACTTAGTCAAAACGCGCGAAAATTGGTTTGTGAACGCGATAGAGACTACAGTTTTTATCGGATTTGAATGAAACTTGCTGTGATCATTTATATTAAGGAGATCTCAGACAAGTTCAAAATTGGCTATTTTTCGATGAACGGTTTTTTAGTTATTGCACTTGACTTAGTCAAAACCCGTCAAAATTGGCTTGTGAACACGATAGAGATCACAAGTTCCATTGGATTTGAATAAAAATCTGAGAGATCTTGGACATGTTTTTTAGTGATGATTTTTTGGTGAATGGTTTTTGAGTTATTGCCCTTGACTTAGTCAAAACTTGTTAAACTAGACTTGTGAACACCATAGAGTCAACAGTCTTCATCCGATTTGAATGAAATTTGGTGTGATCATTGAAGTTGATCTTGGTCAAGTTCGAAATTGACAATTTTTTGATAAACTGTTTTTTAGTTATTGCACTTAGTGAAAATGCTGCGGAATTGGCTTGTGATTGCGATAGACAATACAGTTTTTATCTGATTTGAATGAAATTTGATGTGATCATTTGCATCGGTGAGATCTTGAACAAGTTCAATATTTACTTTTTATTCGACGAACTATATATGAGTTATTGCCCTTGACTTAGTCCAAACTCATGAAAATTAGCTAGTAAATGCAAAAGAGACTAGGTTTCATCTGATTTGAATCATGGCAATCATTGTATCTAAATACGATTTTAATCGAATGCAATAAATAATAATGAAATATTCGGATTGTTTTTAAGTGTTCACAATAAACACATCCTCAGCTTTTTCTTTGAAAACAATAAAGAAAATTTGTAACTGACGATTAAAGTCAGGAATAGGGGAGGTACAGGCTCAGAAAAAAAATTGGGGGTCGACAAGACATTTTGATCAGATTTCTGAAACTGAAAATTTGGCTGTGTCTCTTAACGTATCTGAAAGATTTGACTACAAAAGCTATCCGTTAATTTTTACACGTCAACTATTTGAAAGGTTACATAAATATATTGTAAACATTTCTTGAGTTCATTAAAACTAGGTTAAGAAAAATTATACTGTACTAGACTGTTTTGATTTCAACAAATGGAGCGAGTAACTGTAGAGAAATGCGTCTCCTACATATTCTAAAGGTTTTAATTAAAAAAAAAATTGATCCATTAAAGATTACAAAGCCAAACATCATAACAAGTACATACGAGTAAGGAATGTGATCAGGTATCAATAACTGCGTACTGCCCCTACAAAATGGTGACTGCATTATAAAGTCAGAATGTATTCGACGAGTTGTGTTGTATTAAAACCCATTTCCATTGTAAGAAGCAAGAGTTGTGTTATGACGTGATCCATCGTGACTATTGGCGGCTAATTTGAAAATGGTACTCACGTTTTGGTCATATTTGACGTTGTCTTCTCATATAGTATTCCTGAACTAATTCTACTATGGTCAATAACGTCTGTCAGTATACTAACTATATACTTCACACCTTTAACTATACGGTCAGTAGCTACTTCACACCTTTAACTATACGGTCAGTAGCTATAAATATCTCGAGAAACATTCTGGTTTAATCAAACCTGGTGGACCAAGTTAGATCTACCTGAACGATCGAGGAATGAATGATACTCGTACGATCAGACTAAAAGTCTTCAGGTTTTTTCTGAGTATCTTGATCAGTATCATATTACAATACATCTGTTTAAGGAGTTGTAAAGAGGTTTTGTAAATATCTTATGTGTATCACGGATACTGACAGAAATTGTATCATTCCAATGTTCAATCAGACGTTTATAGTTCCTGAAATTCTATTTCAAAAAGGTGATGACGTCAAATAATGTCCATTTGATATTCCATCATTCTATAGTTCTCCATGTCCATTGTTGAATTATATTTTAAAATGTTTTGGTTCACTGATTTCAATGAGGTATAAATATTTTAAAATATCAAATTAAATAAGTAAAGCGGGACTATGTGCTAAAATTGACGTTGAAAAGGTCAACATATTATTTATACTAGGAGAAGTATAATGTGCAATGAACCATCAAATTTTAACCTGTTTTGTATTGGCCATTAATTCATTTACACATATTTCACGGCTATTGTCTCCGAATGAAGGTGTAAACAAAATACTATACAATGAATTAATTGGATTATTGTTATTTTTTATCTACTTGATATACAACCATTGTCCGATCTGTACAGATAGAATGTTGATGTGAGAGTTTATTCTTGATCTTGAGTGATTCCAAGCGAATCCAAATCATTTTATTAGCGCTGGTGTGATCGTTTTTTGGAATCATGTCAAGAATGTCTTACGATGTTCGCGTATTCCCTTGACTACCTTCATTTCATGGCCTGCGTATGAAGGTATACACAAATATAGCATTTCACTGCTACTTAGTTACCTAGCATAATTTATAACTCACGGGTAAGCGAAAGAAAAGGGGAACAAACGACTGCAAGTAAAACTACTTTTTAAAGAAACCATTATCCAAAGAATTTATTCATGTTTTAAAACTTGAATTTCGGTTGTGGTTACATTTAAATGTAAGTATTTAATCGTTCCAGTTCTGTTCACTTCAATACCGTCCATACTTTAAGGGGGTTGACAACCTTATCGTTCGGGGTGTATTTCAATCAAGAAACGTATTAAGTTGATATCCATTCTATTTGACATTTAAAAAAACTCATCTAGTAAAAATTTTAGCTCATCGCTTCAGTAGTTAATCAGATATCGGTCCGTAAAGATAATCTATTCATAGAACACAATGGGGTAACCCTCTATGTAGCCGTACAAATTACGTCAGTTGACATTTTTGAGTACTACGTCATCAGCTAAATAAACCTTTTCTACTTTCGTCCAATGACATTGCGTTTGTCGATCAGATTTGTATTGGGGGAAATCCAGAAGTCACGTGATTTCCCATAAATCTTTACGTCACAAATTTTATGATTGATAGGTATGAGTGTTTTGACATGTGCTAATCCATTGCTTTAGCACCTAAATTATATGGTTATCGGTGCATATCGATGCCTAAAAGGTGCTTAAAGATTTCTACAGCATGAAAGACAATCTTTTAACAACATGATCGTTAATAACGTAAGGTTTACATGTGTTTGCAAAATGTTGAAAAATACTGCCATTTTCCAAAAGCATATCTCGCTTACAATTTATCAGATTTTTACAAACTTTGGTTTCAGCTAAAGCTTACGATGTCCTCTGTAACTTTACGTTGGCTTTTCTTGTATAAAATGAATATTTTGTAAAACTTCAATTTTTCGTAAATGCACACGCAAAATTTTGATTTCTATCAATATCTTCAAAACAAAACAAAATTTTCCAAAAAGCCAACGTAATGTTGTAGAGATACATGAAGACTTGCAGAATTTCAAACTTCTATATTAAATAGCCTAGTACATATGCTAATTTTAAGGGAGCAATTGATTTTTTCGTTCATCTTTCATACCCTATTTCTCAAAGTTGAGATGTTATAAAGAAATAAATTTTATATTTTTGGATAGCTTAAAGTCCCCTCTTTCCATTGATATTTAAATATTTCAGATAGGTGGAAAAGAAGTGGTTGAAATCGTTTATTTTGTGTACTTAGGTTTAGGGTTGCCAACCCCCTTAATCTACTTCGCAAACTGCTCTTACCTAAATTTTGTTGGTAAATTAGGCTGAAGCAATGATTATGAAGCAGTGTACTACTTCAAAATAGTAGTAACTAAATTTATTTCATTTGATCAAGTAGGCTTTGCATTTAGTCCAGTTATCATGCTGATGCGATAGAAATTCCAGTTTGAGGTTTTAGAAATCATGTTATAGATATCGATACTATTATTATAATGAGATACTTTTTTTATTCATTCGTATTTAATGTGGAAAAATGTTTTAAAATGAGAGTTAAAGAGAGTTAACAAAAATGTGAGCGTATCGGATAGCGTCGTCATTTTCCATTTTCTACCATTCCATTTTTTAGCCAGACATGTGGTTCCCGAGATTTCACTAAAACCAAAAAAAAAAAAAAAAAAAAAAAGAACTGTGAACAGTACTGAGAGTGGCAAACAACCTCTATGGTCCACTTGATACAAGGTCACGTGATATAGCCTTTTAAACTTTTAAACACTCAAAACAAACTTTTTAACAACCATTATAAGCATATGTATGGACAGCTTAGGTCAAGTACATTTTACTTGAATATTATTAAGGTAATTGAAGGTCAAGGTCACTTGATATAGCCTTTTGAATTTTTTTTAAAAACTAAAACGGCTACAAAAAATTGTCGACCATTATAGGCCTATGTGTGGATAGCTAATGTCAAGAAAATTCTACTTGTAAAAATTCAGGGTCATTGAAGTTCAAGGTCATTTGATATAGCCTTTTAATTTTTTTTAAAAATCAATCGGGCTTAAAAAAAAATTAAATTTGAAAATTAAAATTCTGTTCCCAACAAATTTTAGATAAAGTAACAAGGTTTCAAAAAACACCAAAATCGTACAAATCGGAGAAAAATTAGCGGACTCATTAAAATTTTGCTAAATGTCACCGTTCTGTGATAACACATAAAGTTTCACTTTCGGTTAGAATTTTTTCCTCTAATTGGGTTCTAATTATGCCTGATAGTTTATATGTATAGCTTTCATACTCATTTCTTACATACACCGGAGGTTGGGTCACCCAATGTGGTTCTGAAAAATCGGAAGTTCTCACGCAAAAACCGGAAGTGTTAGAATTTTTTTATGATTTTTTTTTATTTCTATAGGCGTCTTCTCTATATAAATTTTCAAAGCGATCGGATAATTAGCAACAAAGTTATGCAATTATTCAATGAAAACAAAGAGTGACAAATTTCTAATTTGCCACTCCAAAAACAAAACAAACTAGAACTGTGAACAGCTCCGAGCGTGGCAACTATGCGTTATCCCATGGATTTCGAACATTTTGAAACTTCTAACCTGCTAGCTTTCAATTCCGGTACTTTTCAGCCTCCAATTGTGGAACAAGCGTAACAATATTGTTAGATCTATAGACAGCTGATGTCAAGGCCATTCTATATGGAAAATTTCTAGGTCATTGAAGGTGAAGGTCACAAGATTTAGAATTTCAAATTTTTTAAAAATTCAAACGGGCATAAATAATAAATGACGGACTAATTAAATTTTAAAGAAAATTTGCCATTCTCGGAAAAATGGCGCATGCGCAACTAGCAATTGGAATTTTTTTCTTCTCGGGGGATACAAATTATTTTGTATAGCTAATATATACTGTTTTTGCTTACATTCTTGAATTACACGGGATGTAGGGTCGCCTGAAATGAGATAAAAAACCGGAAGTCCCCACGCCCAAACCGGAAGTGATCAAAAAATTTTGATGATATATTTTTAATTGTGTTGCGTATTTATCTATATCCTGTAAATTTCAGATCGATCCGAACATTAGAGCCCGAAAGTGTAATATAACCGTCCAAAATTGCAAAATAGTCAGATTTCGGTGGGCTATAAAACCGGAAGTTAATATTTGTCATGCAATATCAGCACATCTATAGACAGCTGAGGTCAAGGACATTCTACATCTCAAATGTCAAGGTCATTGAAGGTCAAGGTCACGAGATATAGAGTTTTGAATTTTTGAAAAATTCGAACGGGCAGAAAAAAAATTCAAATTCGAAAATCAAAATTCTGTTCCCAACATTTTTTAGATAAAGTATCAAGGTTTTGATAGACACCAAAATCATAAAAATCGGTCAATAATTGGCGGACTTATTAAATTTTTAAGAAAATTTGCCATTTTTGAAAACTACGCATGCGCAACATTCAATTTAATTTTTCTTCATCTCAGGGGATTAAAATCATTTAGTATAGCTTAAATATACTGTTTTTGTTTAGATTCTTGAATTACATCGGAAGCAGGGTCGCCCGACATGAGGCGAAAAAACCGGAAGTCCCCACGCCCAAACCGGAAGTGATCAAAAAATTTTGATGATGTAGTTTTAATTGCGCTGCCTATCTATCTATATCCTTTGAATTTCAGACCGATCCGACTATTAGGGCCCGAGCTAGCTTGAAATCTTATTTGCATATTATGCAATTAGCCACTTTCGGGTTAGCGAAAATATTATGTTAGATATTCATTTTTGATTCCAGCCCATATAAAAACCATTGGTGAAACCAAAATTAGTCTATCTTTTTCCGTTTGGGCTAGCGAGCTTCCCAAAAAAAAAAAAAAAAAAAAAAACTAGAACTGTGAACAGCTCCGAGCGTGGCAACTGTGCGTTATCCCATGGATTTCGAACATTTTGAAACTTCTAACCTGCTAGCTTTCAATTCCGGTACTTTTCAGCCTACAATTGTAAGCGTAAACTTTCCGCTATATAGGCAATTTTTTCTACCATAAGTTTCTACTATCAGTTCCTTATTAGATTTTTGTACATGTCTAAGATTTGGGTAGGATATTTACATAAATTCCAAACTAAAATTTAAGTAGGTAGTAAGATGTCAATTTGTCATGAAATTTAAACTCTCTATATTCAAATATAAACATTAATTTGTAACTTTGGTTGTAATTAACATAGAGAGAAAATTCAAGCTATGTGATAATTTGCTAATTCACAGTTTTATAAAGAGATATTTTTTTAATTTGTATGCAAAAATTTTACAAAAAAAATAAATTTTATTAGCAATTGGAATTTTTTTCTTCTCGAGGGATGCAAATTTTTTTGTATAGCTAATGTACTGTTTTTGCTTACATTCTTGAATTACACGGGATGTAGGGTCGCCTGAAATGAGATAAAAAAAAACGGAAGTCCCCACGCCCAAACCGGAAGTGATCAAAAAATTTTGATGATATATTTTTAATTGTGTTGCGTATCTATCTATATCCTGTAAATTTCAGATCAATCCGAACATTAGAGCCCGAAAGTGTAACATAACCATCCAAAATTGCAAAATAGTCAGATTTCGGTGGGCTATAAAACCGGAAGTTAATATTTGTCATGCAATATCAGCACATCTATAGACAGCTGAGGTCAATGACATTCTACATCTCAAATGTCAAGGTCATTTAAGGTCAAGGTCACGAGATATAGAGTTTTAAATTTTCGAAAAATTCGAACGGGCATAAAAAAAATTCAAATTCGAAAATCAAAATTCTGTTCCCAACATTCTTTAGATAAAGTATCAAGGTTTCGATAAACATCAAAATCATAAAAATCGGTTAATAATTGGCGGACTTATTAAATTTTTAAGAAAATTTGCCATTTTTGAAAACTGCGCATGCGCAACATTCAATTTAATTTTTCTTCATCTCAGGGGATTAAAATCATTTAGTATAGCTAAAATATACTGATTTTGTTTAGAATCTTGAATTACATCGGAAGCAGGGTCGCCCGACATGAGACGAAAAAACCGTAAGTCCCCACTCCCAAACCGGAAGTGATCAAAAAATTTTGATGATGTAGTTTTAATTGCGCTGCCTATCTATCTATATCCTGTAAATTTCAGACCGATGCGACTATTATCGCCCGAGCTAGCTTGAAATCTTATTTGCATATTATGCAATTAGCCACTTTCGGTTTAGCGAAAATTTCATGTTAGATATTCATTTTTGATTCCAGTCCAAATAAAAACCATTGGTGAAAACAGAAATAGTCTATCTTTTTCCGTTTGTGCTAGCGAGCTTCCCAAAAAAAAAAAAAAAAAAAAAAAAAAAAAAAAATAATCCGAACGAAAACAAAGCGTGACAAATTTTATTTGCCACGCAAAAAAAAAAAAAAAAAAATAATCCGAACGAAAACAAAGCGTGACAAATTTTATTTGCCACGCAACAAGCGCTTTATTACGTCACTCATGTAAAGTCCTTATGTAATTGAAGAAGATGATGTGTGATAAGCCACGTTATCAATATTCAATATTTTAGATGATGCGCTATTTATATGTTAATATTAGTCGAGTCTTGATCATCTGAACAATGTCTGTATCCAATTTCCTATAGAGAGAAAGCGGAATTCAGTATTTTTGTGCAACCCATTACTCAATGCGTACTCATTTAGTGGTCATATTTATGGTATAATTCATAAGAATAATGGACAAATCGAGAATCATATCTATAAAATTTACCCCACCATCGGAAGATCTACTAGAATATACTCAAAAATGTCCATATCTAAGACAATGATATTAAACACCAGATACAGTTTCTGGTTTAAATACCAATTTATTTTTCAATGTCTGGGACAGACAAGAAAGAATATATTTCAACTCATCATCATGTTGTAATGAAAAAGTGTTATGAAACAAACCGATTGTATCGGTCTGCAGCCAAGAACATCAAACTCTTGAAATTTGATTCAGTTTATTGCATTGATAATTAGAAACGTACAGTATATGTAAAATATAAAGTATAATGTATATTGTTTCAATCAAATCAGCGAAAAGAAAGATAGCCAAACAAATACGGAACGAAATTATAGATTTTAACAAACGAATTTAATGGTATATTTGAGCATAAAGAATACCAAAAAAAGGAAATGTGTAACAATTAACTGGCTTCAACAAATGGGTTGAACTAGTCTAATCTTAGACCATCTAAAAATTCTCTGGCTGCTTTTCACTGGTAAAGCATTTGAGGGCAATTGTCAATGCTTTCTGGACCAAAAGTATAATCTCGTCCATCACAGTTGCATGTACAGGTTATTGGTCAATTTCACAATAAGATGCTTCAACTAGCCAATCTTCTTGAACCCACCCTTAGATCCTGTTTATGATATTCAAAGCAAATTACATTAGATATATCACATTATATAACATTGGAACCTTTTCATTTTAACCTTCATATTATTGTACTAAGTTTCAAAACATAAGTTATCACTTAAATATCACTACGTAAATAAAAATTTATAACGGTAAAATCACTTAACTTCCTTAATATACTATGACAAATTTCCTTAAATACACCCAAAGTTAATTGTAGCTACGTATTGTGTAGCCGCTCAATAGGCCTAATATCACACAGGTGCCTAATGGAATGGATACAATCATGTTATATATTATCCCAATTCAGAACCACGAATTTTCGCTTCTGTACATTCATAGCGGTTTACATTATCTTCTAGCGGCCACGTTACAAACCAAACATTTCATTTCATACAATTCGAAATTGTTATGTTAATTGATTTTGACCCATTATCATGTTCTGGCGATATTTTGTGTTCAATTTTAACCTCCATACAAAGAACTGGTCGCTAAATAAAGAATGAAAAAAAACACTCTAGTACAGATCAAAGTCGTAATATTATATCTCTCAAAATATATATCACAATTACTTGTACCTTTAAATAATAAAATGTATCAGCCAACAGGCTGCAATATTAATTAGACTGTTCTCGTTTTACTGCTTAAAATCTTAATGGTTTACATTATGGATGTCATAAAATTCCTGAGAGAAAATTGAAAACGTTTATTATTATTTAGAGCTTACATCTACTAAAGAAGTAAATTAATACTCCACGTGACCGCTTGAAAGGTTAAAAATTGAACAAAGCTTTTTTCTCTTTCTTTTTTTTTTTTTTATGAAAAAGGCATTTTACACAATGTTTGTTATTATAAAACGGTGTAAAGAAGAAACGTGCAAAGTTTTTAAATTGTGCATCAACTTTTGATTAATCTGAATTTGATTAGAAACTTTTATTGTTAAATAAGCACGTTAAGCAGGTTTTTGTTTTAGTAAAAGAACAGGATATTTCCTTTTATTTTAATGAACATTTTGCATATTATATAAGAGTTCTTAAGGCCAAGATAAAGTCGGAGCCCCCCACCCCAATCACAACCACTATAATATGTATAGCGCGACAAATATATGTAACAAAATATAATTCAATCTTAATTATGAACAGAGAATAGATAATAAAAATAGTTTGATGGACGAAATGTCAAACTTTGCATAGTTAACAACCTGAAGTATAAAGGTATAAAAAAAAAACAATTTCGACAAGCCGACATCAACATACATCCATTGGATTTCAATGAATGTATATCATCACTGTATATCAAAATTTGCAAGGGATTTGATAATAATAATGAAAAACATCATTTAAATTCTTTTGATTTTTGAGGTACATCAATCATATGAACATCTTCACCATTGACGACGTACTTATCTTCTAGTTTATTGTTTTTGTTGATGTCAATAAATGTATCTGGTAAAGCCTTTCCCCGCGTTTCAGGTAGTGTGAGTATTGAGCACGTATCAATAGCCATTAAAATACAAATGATTACATATGGTAAGTATCCTCCCTTTATAGCCTGAAAAATAAAAATTTGAAACACCGAAATAAAGCATCGTTTTCCAACCTGTTCGTTGAGTATTGGCCTTGAGTTGAAGCATAAGTGAAAGTAAGTAAGTGAAACTAGGTTTTTTCAAAAAAGATTGATTTTGATCTTTAAATTTGGGGAAATGGCTATTACGGAGCCCCTAACACGCAGTGGAAATACTTTAAAATTATTTCGTTTTAACGAATTAATTATTTCGATTAAACAAAATAATAAAAAAAGTATTTGAACTGCGTGTAAGGGGCTCCGTAGGCTATCGATATTTGTATGATTCTTTTAACTTAAATGGCATTAAATTCTAAGCTCTACTGTGCAGTACCTAATAAGAGCTTACATTAGCCAACCATTTTCAAGGGATCTTTAGGACACCTTCGATTTAAGTCCAAATCACTTGACATATTTGAAATTATTCATCTAATTTTCATTTTTTTGTAAACATTTGCATTATATATAAAAAAAAATGTATTCAGGGAAGAACAAGTACAGACACAACACTAGTACTTTTGTTTAACAACATGGTTAATTCATGTTCCACATTAATTACATCTGTAGTTTAACCACATTAGTTTTCAACGCCGCCATTTGGAAAAAAAAAATTTTTTGAATGAAAAGGTTAAAGGGGCACAATCTTGATTTTTAGGGGTCGTTTTGGGCCTTTGTTACATTTAAACAGTCCTCAGAAATACTCAAGCTCTATGAAAATCGCAAAATACCTTGAAATATACCTAAAAAATTTCACTTTTTATTTTTTTTCCGTGCTGTACGCGGCTGGTCTTCAGTCAGTCTGAAATTTGTGTGTCCTGTTGACAAAATCTACAATTGTTATTACATGTACTTTCTTTTTGTTTTATCAGTGTGGGCCTGCGCAGTAGTCTATTTATAACGCTTTGATTTTCCAATATGGCGGGACGTTCATGATATCTTAAGACATTATGATTTTCAAACACGGATAATTATGTATACCCATGGATTTGAAGGCTCAAATTTCAAAGGAAAGCTCTGTAGACTATTTCTGATTAGCTAAACAAAAGATTTCATGTGTTTGAGGCTGTCGGATGATTGTCCGAAACAAATCAAGACTGTGCCCCTTTAACGTTACATTGTATCAGTGACACGCATAATGAAGCCATAATGAATACTTGTGGGTTTCACTTACCAATGACATGACTTGGGAAGCAAAAATACCACCAACACGAGAGACCGTACCAGCACAGCCAAATCCTAAATTCCTATTTATAACGAAAACAAGAATCAAATAACGAATTTGAAAAGGAAAAAAGAAAAAAAAAAAGGCCAGTACTATGTAATAATAAAGCCAATGCAGACGAGGTGTAGTTTTGTATCCACGCCATGAAAAGTTGGCCCAATAGATGACATGAACATGGAATCAATCGCAGTTTTCCAAAAACAAACTACCTACCTTACTACTGTTGGGTATAATTCAGCTGTAAAAGGTGTCATGCTAGACCAGCCACTTGTTGAAGCAAACTTAGAGACCATTACACAAATATTGACGTAATAGGCTTTAGAACTTTCTGGTGCTGTAACAAATTCAAATAATTTCTTAGTAATTGGCTGTATGTATATTAGTAATCATTTGGTGCAGAGTAACATGAAAATGAATGAACTGATTTGGATAGAAAAGACATATTTGATATGTAACTAATAGGCATATACACCATATATTTCATGTATCGTAGAAGTATAATTTTCCTATGCTTTAGGCTGCAGGTCAAATAAAATTGAAAATATAAGAATGCTTATGGATCAAAGAAAAAAAAAGGGAAAAAGAAGATTTCCATTTCTTGTGTAATTTTTGTGAAAGGAAAGATAAAAAACAAACCTGTCTGGTATTGGAATTAAATCGTAACATGTCTGAAAAAACGAGAAGTTCAAAATACGGGAAAGTTTTATGTGCATCAAACATTGGTAGATTTATTTATTATCTGAAATACCATCATCGAATGAAATTTAAAGTATGTGAATAATATTTTCCCAACCAACCAATAAATCGACATACCTGTTAATGAAGCTGTTATTGCTCCAAGTGCACCAAGCGTAACAACTATATTAGCTGAGGCAACTGACCATCTTCTACCAAAGTGTTTCCTGAAAAATATATTTTCCAAATAATGTTAGAAAGGTTTGATTTCAAGTATAGAATTTCACAAATACACAAACATTAACTGCGCTCAGATGCGAAATTTTACATGTTTCTTTTCTAGTAAAAGGGATAATAGGTCTTAGAATGAAAAATAAAATTGGAAAATTTTTAACTTGGCCAATTAAAGCTCTATTCATCAGTAAATATTCCTGCTGCTATAAGAAACATAAAAAATAAATAAATATCCAAAATAGCAAGTAGTTATCCATAATTATGCATTTGATTACTGAAAAACGCTTAATAAATTGATTAAGCGTTTTTCAAAATTGACTTAGTTTTTGTGAGTTTTCCAGATTTTAAGGGATTCTTTTGCTTTATGACACCAGGTAAGTTCAATGATGAATATATACTCATATTGACCATTCTTAGAACTAAAACTTTATGTTCATGCTGGGACGCAGTATCCCTTTAAAATTAAACAAAGATAAATAGTGCTTGGCCATTTCTAAAAGTACTTTGATAGTAAATGATTGATTTGTATCTCCAGTTTCACAACTTCGACACGAGATACAAGTAGAAAGCCATCTGTTCTAATTCTCATAAGGCCGAAATTTCACCTTGAACTTGAAATATATAGATTTGGTTGAAATAAAACACGAAATAGAATTCATGATTTATATCATTCCTTTCTTCAGAGGCTTTAAAACTTGGATTCTTATGAGTGAAATACTATCAGTATTTAGAAAGCAGAGAAAAGGAATTAGTCGAAATTAACGATCAATTCATTGCAATTAATTTAGACATCGAAATGAAGAAATGTACCAATCCCACAA
Source organism: Nipponacmea schrenckii (assembly GCA_030562195.1). Classification (NCBI taxonomy): domain Eukaryota; kingdom Metazoa; phylum Mollusca; class Gastropoda; family Lottiidae; genus Nipponacmea; species Nipponacmea schrenckii. The sequence continues at coordinate 31,803,819 of JAUJPP010000003.1, read as the reverse complement.
AAGGAAATGAAAATCAGCTCACGACTACTGTGCTATAGAGTTTTGAACGATCCTCTCTTTAATATGGAAATAATATATGTACATGTATACCCTAAAGAATCTGAACAAGCTAACATATTTTAATCAACGTGTTACTTCGAGTTTAATCCTTTTTGAAAAATTATGTATATTACCTATTGATCCACAACAACACTAATAATGAGGCAGGGATTTCGATTACAGACACTAAGAAGAAGTTGAGGTAAAAATTACCAGACATATTCTGAACACCAAGTACTAAACACCAATATACAACTGCTGACGTAAACCTGCAATATAACAATATTAATTTGTTAGTAAAAGATATTTCCAGCAAATGCAACATCGCACAGAGAATAAAATGTACGTCGCCGAAACTAACACGAGGTTGATCAGTTGTGTTATGTGAAATAAGTGGATAGATTTAGGTTATTGGCATTTAACATGGTAACACAACGTACATTTCAGTAAGATATTTCAAAGAGTAGGAGTGGCATTGGTTTATTTCATTTGACGACGAGTCTGAAATACTAACTACCGTGTGAATGGGGATTCATTATTTTTAGATAGCCTGCCAATGATTAATGGTCAACAAAACTTATCTACTTGAGTTTCTCGTAAATTCACCACAAATGGATAATAAATTTAAAGCAGGTAATTTGATATTTATTTTTGTCTTGAAACAGAGTGATAAAAGGACAAACGTTATAAACACGAGAAGAGTATAATATAGCCCAAACCAAGGTTATCGAACTTGGCAATCGGATCAATGTCTTTGTAACGCATTTTCCTACATTTCCGGAAACTTGACATGCAAATTACCCCACATTCTATTGCAAAAACTTAGTTCTGTTTTATAAGGCGATAGTGCAAGGCGTATGTTTAAAAGTATTCATACATAATGTAATCACCTACATACTGATCTTGATTGAACTAAATTAAATCGCGTGAACTTGAATACTACCATACACTACCAAATACCAGATGTCACTTTCAATTATAGTCTTGTTTTGTCATTTGGAAACAAAATATGCAACTATAGTTTTTAAAATAGCAAGTTATTCAATGTTGATTATAAACTAATGCCTGATAGAGCAAGTAACCCTTAATGGTCATGGCTGCATTCCATATAAATTGTTTTTTTTCTGCGATTTACTCGAGGATAACTAAGATCCTAACTAACTTTTGATCGTGAAGAACTTACCAAGTGTACCACACCCTTATCGTGATCAATGCCATTTTTTTACCACGCAACAAATCTATAAAGGTATAACTTGAAAAATCACTATTTTGTAACCTTTCCTCTTCTGCAATTCTTTCTAATACCGCTGTATCTGGTGGTGGTTTCTTATTTCTTTTAGCAATAAGACAAGCTACTTTAGAGGCTTCTTCAATTCTTCCTTTTACAGTTAACCAACGTATACTTTCTGGTGCAATGCTAAAACATTTTTTAATAACATGATTAGTAATAAGCATGGAGTAACTTTATATTAGTGTTTTCTTTTCATGTCAGAATGTATCCTTTTCAAATCAATGGTGTCTAAAGGATAAAATCAACCAGTTCTAAAAGTTTTTTTTTTCATCATAGTAGGGACACTAACTTGGCAACTATTCGTTTAGTATGCCTGGAACTGATTCAAATGATATTGTTTTCCTTCTCTACACTTGATTGCTAAAATTTGTTAAATATGTTAAATAGACTTACAAAAATCCAAACAAAACTGGAATGTTGACGACACAAATAAAGAATTCAAAATGACGCCAATTTGGAAAGATATAGGTAACTAAGGCTAAAAACGGTGCTGCAACCGACCATACTGGATACGCGCCTAATAACGCTCTCCATCTTTTACCAACAAACTCAATTGAAGCAGGGAAACTGACTACAACAGTGGCACCACCAACCATTCCGATACCAAACCTCATAGCAGCAAACAGTTGCCACGAATTAGAAAAGGCGCTAACAGCTACAAAGATCAAATGCAGGAATTGAATGGTGTAAAGACTGAGTCTTCGTCCAAATCTATCCCCAGCATACCCGATTCCAAAAGCTCCTACTAAGGCACCTGTCATTTGGACAGTTGTTATTATGAAGCTGATCCACCGATTCTCACATACCAGATCCCACTGAAATATACGATGGTATCATTTCGAAATTGGTCAATAACATACATGCTTTGTAGTAACCATGGTACTATGTATGAAATAATGTTTTAGTTAATTAAATTAAATGGCCTTCCAAGTGAGGTCAGATCTAGGTAATTAAAAATCAAGCCAAAGTATAAATAGCTCAAGGAAATGAAAAAGTCTGCATCAAAACAACTTCCTTATATCGTCCTTATCAATATGTCCAATATAGTCTAACATAGCTAGTCTATTTTTAACAGTCAGTGACAGTCACACATTTTAGAATTTGGTATTTTTAAACTTATCGTTATATGGGCTGGAAACGACAATTCCTCTGAGAAACTGAAATACAGCAATAGAGGCAGTGCGAGTACAAGTCTATATATGTTTAAATGGATCTCTTGAAAATGGAAGGATTGAGGAAGGATAAAATCCAGGTCTACTCTAGTTTGACTTGCCTCTAGCAAAAATTCGTTTTAGGTGAAAGAAATTCTGTCGCTTTAGATATTACCATTAAAATTGTTATTAATGAACATCAAATCTTATTATACCGATTTTCGGATACATAAATATAATTCTGATAACAGTTGTGTTTGAATATATAAAAATATACAGAAAAGTTTAATCTATTTGTAGTAAGTGAAAATTTTTCGATTCAATGTGTCAATTCGACACAATATTGGAAATACTCCTCATGGAAAGATCCTTATAAATCTTAAAACATCTGTTCACATAATCCCATCAATATTTTAATGATGAACTAAACTAAGCATTTACATAAATTTACATATTTTATATTAAGTCAACATAGCCGAAAGCGAGGGTTTTCAATTTAGGGGGTGCGTTTGAAATCTTAGGAGGGTATTGAGGCGCTTTATTGTTTAGCATTAAATGTTTCTGACCATAGTGAATATAGACTATTTTCGCTGACATGAAAATGAGAAATGAACAAAAATCACGAAATAGCTATGATTTATAGGGGGAGAGGGGTGTGGGGGGTTAAACGATCAAGGTTCGAAAGGGGTAATAGAAAAAGAGTAAGATTGCAAAGGCCTGATCTGCACATTAATTGTAACTGTCCTTTAGACGTTTCCTGATTATAAATAAAGTCAAAAAGTAGTGGATGTTTTGAAAGATAAACAGTTGTTCATACACATTCCGCAAAACTAGTCATTTCAGAAATACAAAAACCCAAAACAAAAGATTGTTCGATGGGAATCTACATGCGTTGATGTAAAAAAGATAGCATAGTTCTTCGTGCCTAGTCCGACATGCTGTCAAAACGATACGCGAAATAAGAATTAATGATAATAATCCGATTTATAATCATTGTCATATTGTAAATGTCCTTTCAGGCGAGAGATAAATAATAATCAAGACAATAGAATCAGTCATGGGAAATAATATCATTTGTGTTAAAGCTTTCAACAGGTGGAGATTGTTATAGACTACATATTATTGACCAAAGATATCGTAGAAATTGTATATCTTTAAAAACAGTCGGCCTACAAGTACAATATGCCTTATACCGTCAGCATCAAAATTATCCAAGATTTCATGAATATGGTTTACAGAAAAGCAGAATCTCGAAAACCAATCATCCAATCGGAGGAAAGGGCCTACCATGTCAAAATGGGATAAAGTGACGTTTTAAGGAAACAACAATATGTTTAGACTACAAGGAGGACAGTACATTAAGGAAGGATCTTTTCCTGTTCGTCCTTGGCCAAACATTTGGGGTAGACTTGAATAGTGAGGCATGGTTACTTATTCAAGGTCACGAAACATGCACACGCTGATTGATATTAGAAGATTATAAATTGTACATTCGGCAATCCTCAGCAGTTTCCGTAGCCTACAGTTAAACTGTCTTGATTATCAATGGAAGATATCATTTTGATTTCCTGGGCTAGAGTCTTTACCTCCGGTGTTGAGCAGTGATTTGTCAAGTATAAGCTACCTAAATATAGTTCATAAATTTAGAGCCATTGAGGGACACACTAACTCATAAATATAATAATAATAACATTTATTTCTTAAAAACGCACTCCAAATACATCTCAGTGCTTCTTACAAGTACAAATAATATGGTAACATAATACAGATAATATACATGATAGCAATATAAAAATAATATTTAAAGCAATATAAGAAAAAATAAAGGCATAAGAGTTTTATTCTCGAGTCGTCCTTGTGTACGTTCGGGTTCGGTTGAGGTAGATTTGTGGAAGGTCGTCCAGTATTTTATAGGTTAAAATCAGAATTTTGAATTCAATGCGTTTAAGACACTCCATTACGATCAGACAATTAAATTACGATTCAGAGAATTAAATTACGATCAGACAGTTAAATTACTATTCAAACAATTAATTACGATCAGACAGTTATATTACAATCAGACAATCATACGCAATGGGCATATGGACACTAAAAAGTGATAGATTAGTAAAAATTTTCAGAATATATTTGAAACAATTTATTCTTACCTCATTTACGATTGTTAATTTACTCATATCATACTCTCGATTACACACCGATATATTATTACTACATACATTAAGGCTGGTTTCGTTGTCGTCGTTAGTTATATTGTGACCACCACCATAACTACACCAAAAGTCAGGAATAAAACCAGAGTATGCCATTTCCAACATTGTAAATGCAATGGGTATTTTGGTGGACAGATAACAGGCTACAATTACCCTCTGGTACCAACCGAAGTCTCCAATATCAACCAACAAGTTATCCAGATACATCTTGCATTTACCTCAAAATAAACAACAATACTACTTGATTACAGGTATTTTCAATGAAAGTTAGAGAGATCGATAGCCTGGCGTGAATGGTCACGTTTATAATCTGTTCGACCAATGGCTACTTGAGTGGACAGCGTGAGGTCAAATTTCGTGCAAGGATGTTATCTTGAATAGAAAACTATAAAACTGTGGCGCCATAAAATGTTATTTATCTACTATGTTATATTTACGTTCACCTGTCATGGAGCATTTCATTTTATGTCAGAAAGTGTAATAGTAGAAGCGTATTGAAAGTAGGTGAGGGAAATGTATTTATGTCAAAGTCGAAAACCTTTGGATATAGTCTCGATCTTCTTAGTAGTTTTATGGGACCATTTCATATTCGTTCAAGATTCTTGATAATACATGAGGTGATATTATGATGTTATATATTATTCAAAAATATAACTATACTTTAATTCTCATTATTGTTCCACCCTAGGCCTGTACATCTGGGAGATTCAATCCCTCCCTTCCCCGAAATTTAAAATATCACCTCATATGTTTAATTAACTATTAATATTCTCATTAACCATTGGCCGTCATGCAGAAAAGTAGGAATGTGCTTCTTATATAAAATAAATGCCTGAATGATTTCTTCCAGTTGAGTTGATTTAAATAAAGGGTATGGCGGCATATTTATATAACCATCATTTCATACATTATCATGAATGAATAACTTTTTCCATCATATATGCACTTAATACACGTGAGTGGAAACGTTAAGAAAGCTACCAGTGGCCTTGATCAACCGTACTGGCCTGACAGTCACATCACTTTAGAGTGGTAGGAAACACAAGTTCGTTTTAAGAAGAGTTTTAATTCGTGAAATGATGTGTTCTGCTATCATCAAATTTCGAGTAAATAATCATTCATTCTTGTAATCTTCTCATGTTGAGATGAATCTAGTAGATTATCTTAATCTATCGTCAGAATTCTGACCTGGATAGCCGGGCATTAACAAGGTTTTAAAATATCCCTTACAATCTTCAATGAAAACAGACATTTACGTTATTTCTGAGGTAAGTAATAACTTTTTTTTCACAGCTCTTTTGTATACAAGGAAACGCATGGGTGTGTGTACCAAACTCATGCTTTTTAGGGCTGGCCTCAGAAATGTTTTTGTATACATGACCGTTGTATCTCAATGCCCTAGGCATGCTTATATTAAAAAGTTGATTCTAATGAATAGGAAAATCAATAATGCAATATACTATTCATAGCATAGTGATAACACAGCATAGATCAACAAACATATCGACTGAAATCAATTGATAGGTCTGCTGAGATATATTCTAGAGCTTAGTTGCACAAATGCGCAATCAGTGTACCGTTTCGAACAATTTCTATGGATGAAAGCTAGCGAGAATTCCTTATAATTGAGATAACAATTCGTTTCAATGCTCAATATATTTTTGCCAGATACCTATACAGTCTGGTTCTGTTCCTGATGTAACCCATTAACATAGCTTGAATCATATATCGTTATTGACCTAGATACTAAGTGGTACTTATATAAGAAATATTTTCTTGACCTATTTATTTGTCTTTAATAATTCAGTTTTGCCAAGATGTGGAATGAGTGCATACAAAAAATATGTGTTTAAATGCTTAAAGGTTTGCAGATATATTTCAAATTTTATACGGAACCGATTGGTCACATTTGTTCTCAGTTTAACACCATCTTTTCTACATTACTTATGTCCAAGAATAAGTTGTTTATTAATACGTATGTTGTAGTCCATATCTAGATATCAAGTGTCTAAGTCAACACCTTGAATTTGCTAGCGTTAAGGATGTGTTCAAGGCTATGGAAATAGAAAGCTCATTTGCTTCATAAACGTATGTGATCTTTCCATTGACTTCCTTTCAAACTACACATGTGTGCATATGCTTAGATTTATTCACTATGGTGCTATACAATAGAATCGATCGAAAGGTGCTAAAAATAGATCTCGAGTAGTACCATAAGACTGTACCAACAGGCATTCATGGTGGGTCTTTTATGTATATACAATGTCTCTTACAATTACCGAAACTGCAGCGATGTAAAATAGTCATGAATTGTAATGACACTCTATAAAATCACAATTTTGATTACAGAACAAATTAATTATATCAGTTATTTCCATCAATACATAAATATTTGTTTGTTAGAATTATTCATACCAAGCAACAGCTGGTTTTCATCAAATAAGATTTTTGGGAATATATACAGAAACATGGGAATAGCATTCTAGGTATCATCGTATTACTGTATCAGAATCTGAATGAACTCACGTTTGAAAACGTACTAACGCAATGCACTAGGTACTATTGCAACTGAATACAGAAAAACGACCATGTAATTTAATAAGAGAAATAATTGCATTGTCGGCTTTAAGTAATTCTCCAAATCACACAAACTATAGGTCCTTTTCCAAAATCAGTAATATATAGTTCAAAACTTAATGTACATATACTTCTTGTCAAAATAAGCCAGTATCTACAGAGACCTGACTTTGTGTTAAAATTTTTAAACTAGAAAATCAACACAGAATATTTCAAATAGTGAATGAAGGTTAAAAAAAAGCGATATTATGATAGCCATGCCAAAACTACAAGCTATACATTTTTTTTAAGAAAAGAATTGGTGACATGATTCAAACTTCTTGCATGCCAAACAGAAATTCAACTTACCTGTGTGATCCCAAGCCAAGAGTCAATTACACTAACACAACACGTCTTTCCTCGTATATCGTATATAGCTTATGTAAGTAAGTTAAAATTCCAGTTACATAAATGAATCAATTTCGGTCATAATACGAATGCGCTTGTGTTAAATATTATCGCGACTGTCGAGAATAAAATGTGATCGAATGAATCAGTGTGTAGTGATATGAAACAGTGAAGGAATATCGTTCCTGAATAATATTGTTTACTGTTTACTTGTTTCATTCTATTATTTATATGTCATATATAAATTCAAGGCTGTCTTCGGTCATATTTGTTATAGGCTACCATTTCTGCATATTGTGTATCTTTGCACGAACGAATGTTGTATTTATAATACAGCTATATATTCCAAAACGCTACTACAACCTACGACCAAGAAAACCAATACAATATTTGGAGAACGAGCTCTGTGCTTCTCCTCGTCGATGGAATACACTCCCCATAAATATCACACAAAGTTGCTTTAGTTCTATCTTCCAAAAGAATCCAAAACATACTATTTTTATCAAGCTTTTAATCAGTCATCGCCTGTCATTGCATTACGTTTAATCTATGACAGAATGAACAATACATGTATATAGAAGACGGAATTTTATTATTATTAATCATTCCGTCCTACTGACATCGAATTGTTAACCTTCTTTATCTGCCCACATGAATATGTGCCGTATTTTGTCGTCGCTGATGTCGGTAGGTTTATCGATCCGTCGGACCGTCAATAATTGTTGTGGACACAATAGAAGCTACAATTTTCAAGTTAAGTTGAGTTAATGCCCTTGAGTTTTTTTTAAATCGCGTCAAAATTTTATTGTTGGTGCAATAAAAGATTCAATTTTCAATAGATTTAGATGAACTTGGTGTGAGCATTGGCATTGATAACAATTTTCAATAAGTGATTTTTCGAGTTATTGCCCCTTGTATTATTCAATTCAATGCTGACAGTGCAAGGCATGCCTGGCAAGTTATCTTCTCGTTTTCTACATGCCTATTACTGGGTTAGTTTTGAATTATTGTGGTCTTAAACTAAAATTGAATTTATAAAAAAAAAGTCGTTCCCCGTACATGTTTATATCCGGAAGTCATCTACTTTCGATTCGCAAAATGGTCACGGTCTTGATAAAGATGAATTTTTGTCAATACCGGTACTGTAAGTAATGGTTGGACTTTTATTTTATGCTGCATTTTGGAAAGTTCTCAAGGCTTTTTCTTTTCGTGACAAACGAATCCATGAGTCCTATTATATGAAAAGCTTGTGGGTTGACTTATTAAACAACGGCTTGATCAGTTTTGAGGAAACTTATTTAGAATTCGATTGCAAATGTTAACTTTACAACCTAAATCAATTAGACTTTTTGGAAGCAAATCAAAATGTAAATTGACCGCAGTAGTTGAATCGTATCGAACAACCACGGCGAATTTATAATCTAATCATTTCATGGTGTAAAAATTATTTACATTTTAATTAAGTATACGGTTCATTGAGTCCTGTTTTTAATGAGTAATACATCAAATACAGGTAAAAGTAATAGGCGTGTTTAGAGTAACAGAGTAATTGAGTGGCATGTACATCATTATTTTGCAGCTCAACAACACCTTTATTTCTATTGAAGAGGCCCTCACGCGATAGCGATTACCAGTATGAACAAAAGGTATTGGTATTTTTTCATGTCACATGCAACAGGTTTTATATACGGTGGCTGGTATACGCCATGTAATTCACAATACACAAATTTTCTAAAACGGTAGTGATTTTTACCTTTATATTTTAAACCTGACTTTTCACCGGGATGAAAATACTCTCCACCAGGGTGAAAGGTATATAATTTAAATAATTTTTCCCGTTGTCGTTGTCACGTAACTCTCAACTACACTTCTGCAGTTCCATTGGCAGGTGAAAGTATTTTCACCTTGGTGAAAAGTCGAAAAATTAAATGTTTAATTCAGGACTTTTCACCCCGGTGGAAAGTATTTTCACCAAGGTGAAAAGTCAAGTTTAAAATATAAAAGTACAAATCACTATATTATTGGAAATATTGCATATTGTAAACTTCATGGCGTATACCAGCCACCGTATTTTTAAGATAGAAGTACGCAACAAGCTCACAGGTGATCGGAAAATTACATTACCTAGTTGTGTGGTATTTACTTACATGTCAAGATGACACAAACTTTGAAAGGCGGAGTCGTTGCAGCATTTTCTCCAGGAATTAATTAGGTCTGAGTTGCTAGCTGATCTTACGAGTTACGTTATCGTTGTGCTGCGTTCATAACTTGTAAGTTGCAGAATGTGCAATTCGCAACCCATAGAGTCCCTACTTCAGTTGATCTCAGGCATTAGTAGAGAATATTGAACATGTTAAAATTAACTGAACTTACCTTGAGTATGTCTGTGATAACTACTTACTTATTAAAACTATAAAACCTATTAGTTTCGTGTAAGTTGAGCTAATGACAAGAACATTTCATTCTTGACCATACGCAACTGGCGATCAATATAAAGTTTAAGAATTGAGAAGTTTGTTGATGTTAATACAATAACCGTTTCTCACTTTAACAATTCTAATAAAATACTAATAACAAATAATATGGCGAAATAATGAGTTACTCATTTTTTCTACGAAATAGCCTGATGATAAATTGGATTGACTATGCAAATCTGCTGTATATCTTAAATTGTTAGGAATTTATTTATTATTATTAAAATATAATATATTAAATGTATACCCCCCCCCCCTCAAATTTGTGGTTTGTTTGTAATTTTCCAATTTTCTTTGATATGATCAGACTATTTTGTTTATCAATTTTTTCGGGTAAAATTTTATATTTCATGTGTCAGACATCTAATGTAGAACGGGTCTTCACCAACCATGGACAATAATAAAGTTTTTAAAAACAGGAATACGGTTCTTTTTTCTTATTTTTCTGTAAAGAAAATGTGCACTGTGATCATCAATGACAAATGTGTCCACAGGCAAGCTTACTCATCTAGAAACTTTTAATTGAAAATATTTAAATATTATGTTCATGGTTGCTTTACTTGTTCATATAAAAAGTCGCTGTCAATATTCCAATATGTTGGATTTTGTTTAGCGGTTTATTTCGTTAGTAGGCTCCTTATATTTTTCATTCCGGTATTGTGTGATTATTTTGTTGTAAGCAATGTTAGGTATCTATTGTAACTATTGTAAAGTAACAGCTGCTTATCCGGTACTTTTCAGAAAAGTGACTTGGATGATAACTTGGATGAGCCGTACGCCTAACGGCACTGAAGCAGTGCGTTGCATCCAGGGTTTCGTTCGTTAAGCAAAAGTGTTTATTAAAAAAAAAATGTCCATTATAAATGGATTTGGATTTCATAACAAACGCTACAATTTACACCCCCCCCCCCCATTTTCACCCTCTTTGCCCCTCCCCATCCTTAGCCTTAATCATCAATTAAGATAGATAATAAGTTAAAATACAATAAAAATGGAAAGAGGGTCGTTTAATCTAAAGTGATATCTGGATCGCCGAAATTCATATTTTGTAAATCGCACAAACGCAGAGAACAATATCCAATAGATTGTTTTATATATATTAAGTTCGCAAATTTCAGATGGCGATTAAATCAAAAGTACACATCGTGCAAAAAATATATATATGTAGCATTGAATAGACATTGTCGATAGCTATATACTTTGTACAAATCAAAAGGTCACTAATGGTTTAAGTTGTCGTAAGTCGCCAGGGTATAACATTGAGACACCACATAAAAGCGCGGCTTAACATTTTAAAATTTATATTGAATAGAGTTTCGTCCCTTAGACAACTATTACACTCAACTGTATATTATTGTTGCATAAGAGATAAAATTTAAAATTCCAAAGGTTGTAATTTCGTTCCAAATATTCCATATTTACATCACCCACAACAGGAAATAAACCACAATTCCATTTATTAAATATATATAATAACTTTGAATCATTTTAACTGGATGTAGACCGATTAAACTAAAAAATAAATCGCCGAAACTCATATCTTGAGGATCGACCAAATGCAACACACATTAAACAGATTATTTTATAGGAAAAATTCGCAATTTTCAAATGGAGATTAAGGGGAAGTATACATCTACAATAAAGCTTTATATATCATTGGATAAAACCTCTCGAGAGCTATCACATTTGTAAAGGTAAAAAATTCGCCAAAGGTCAACGTCAGAATATACGACCTTTCAAAGTTTTTAAAAATTTTAATCTTAAAAAAATCAAAATCAAAATTCAAAAATCGGTTTCCATATATATTTCGGCAATCGGTTATAGATTCTATATACATCAAAATAACACAAATCGAATTATCCCCGAGACCCTATTTCGATTTAAAGAAAAACACGCACAGTTAGTATAGAAGAAATTACACAATTTTGAAATTTTTAAACGCGCAATTTTGATTAAAATACCAAGTGTGATATATTAATAGAAAGATGAGATTACGCGTTAAAGGAATATGTAAGAAATTCCGTCCTATGTAAATTAGGTCACGTGATAGAGCTCTTTAAAGTTAAAATTCGTGATTTTCAATTGGCTGCAAAACCGGAAGTAAACAGCTGACAACAAAAGTGAAGATACCATTGGGCAGATATAATCAAGGGCAATAACTTTTGTTCAGGTCAAAAGCTCACCAAAGGTCAAGGCCGCGAAATATGAACATTGAAAGTTTTGACAATTTCAATCGGAAATAAAAGAAAAGCAAAAGCGAAATTCAAAAATACCTTTCGCATACTTTTTTGCGCAATCGATTGATGTTTTTAGAAAATCTAAGAATTATGCAAATTAGATTTAAACCTGAGGACCCATTTTGATTTTTACAAAAATCGGTCATATCGATATGGCGGCCAAACTATCAACAATTCCTACCCTAAAAGTGTCCTTCATTCTTTAAGTCATATCGATAGAAAACTATCAATATAAGTTTTTGTGACATTCAGACAATACTTAATAAGTGGGCTAACCGGAAGTTTGGACCTTTTTTGTGGAAACCGGAAGTGAAGCAAAATTGTTTTCTTTTGTATTCTGTTTTAGCACAATAAATTTCAAATCGATCGGACAAATACACGAGAAAATAGAAAATTTGGCCAAAATTTGCAAAATTAGGGTCAAAAATGTTTGCTATGAATTTTCAATATTCGAACTTTTTTATGCTATCATATTAGATATTCGAGCAAGATTCTAAAATTGAAAATCCGAGCAAAATTGAAGCAAAAACGCGCCTTCAATGACCAATTTTCGGTATTTTTTAATTTTGCACCTCCGGTTTAGCAAAAACGTTCCGATTTATATTCATTCAGTAATAGACCAAAAATGAATATCTAGGGCATTGAAAATGTCGTTGTAACTATTATAGTTGCTGAAGACTACTCGTTACGAAATCATTATTTTTTAAAATTACGAAAACAAAGCAGTGCGTTCGAAAATTAGTATATTATGAGGTATTCTGACGAAACATCTGAGACTTAAGAGTGTTTTTTTTTCAAATGTAATATATAAAAGGATAAATATCAACCTAGAACAAAATTATCCTATTCAATTTCTTTTATTTAATTGGTTGTTTATTACCAAATTTCAATAATTGTTGTCGGTCATTTCCAAATACTTGGTTTCTAATTTGAAATGAAGGTTGTCTTTCGCCAATTTGTTTAGGTCCCGGATGTGTGGAAAATGGAAATATGTTATCTTCTGTTAGTATGGAATTTGTTTCATTGGTTTTGGGCGTGAGGTTTGTTATGTACTGATTGATTTTAACTCTCTGTGAATAAAATTATTTTTTAATTATGAGACCATCATCTGTACGTTAGTAAATTTCTCTTGTAGAATCTGTAAGGGCCAGGGATTATCTTACTTGCTATTACTTGACTTGCTTGTCGGTTAATACAGTGGAAAAATAGTGCTTTTATTGCACTATGATGAACATTAGGTCCCTTCTTGTCTCAATCCAATGCGCTTCCCTAGATTGACGGAATTTTGTAGTTTCATCTTCAGTTAAGTGATTTCTATGTGCTCAAATTAGGTTAGGTGAGTATGTCAAGAAATGATTAGAAACAGGCTTGCCTTTTTAAAATTTAATATCTGATCTGCATTTGAAATTTCGGCATAAAATCTATTTCATTTTTTTCTACTACTACTAAGTATCTGAATTGTCCTTCGCATTGTCTAGTTATGGAGTTACCTTACTTTTTAAAGTCATTGCAAACTGGAATAGACAGTTAATTGCATCAGATCGAAAATTTTAGTAGAAATAATAAGTAAATAGTAATAGTAAAAAAAATGTTTTATCTTTGCGTTTAGGTGATTCAGTGGTTGGTATTTTAAATCCACCCCTTGTTACACTGAACATACCCTAATCCCATACATTGTTTTACAGTGCAACCTCAAACATTTTCCTTTATTTTGACACATACAGTTGACATTTTATTGCGACCCTTTATATAGGTCAATCTAGTAAATATTACAAAATACATAATGATCGAGAACGATGTGTTACTGTGCTAGAAGGCTAGAGAAAGAGACAGGGTTTTGAATATTCGGGGTTTCTCTTTCGAGGGTTTCCTTAACACCGACTTATATACTGCTTATTTATCAAATTTCAAAAATCTCCAATGTGATGTGTGTTAAGGTTCCTGGAATTTCCAGAATTATTTAGATCATGGGAAGATACAAGTCCTTAAATGATGATGTGGAAGGCCATTGGTTCATTTAGGTTATGACCCTTGGAATATTCCTATGGTACAGCCAGTTAAATCAACCCGGTGGTTGCATCTAGCACCTGAGGCGAGTGAGATTTCAGTATTTGATTGGTATATTAAAAGAGAACCAGCTCGATCAAGTTTCGATCCCTGAACGTCGCCTATCGGCCCCTACAGCCTGGAAATTACCAGTCCGAGAGACAACACCTAGCTGATTAAGAACTTGACCCAAGTTAAATCTCTTAATGATTCCGTGTACGCCGACCATTCGAAGGTTCCGAGAGTAATTCAGCAACATGCAACAAAAGGCACCCTTATTGGCAAAGGACACCCTTCACGGTTCAGTGTCCACAGCAGAACTTCTTGCTAGGAAGGACGCGAAAGCCTGGTTATCCGTTACTATACGGAGCATGCCATAATCCTGTCTGATTCAGTAAGAAGTCACCATAAGGTCTGGAGTACATCGAGTCTGAATAATATTCCAAGTATATATCGTCTAAGATCAATCAGAAATGGGCTGATACTGGACTGTGGCCATCTACAAAACCTAACTCTACAACATCAACAACGTATTGCGAGGCAACTTCAGCGCAATTAAATACCGATGCGTCCACGTCGCCATTATGTCACAGTGCATCAAATTATAACCCACTCGGAAGTCAGTGACTTTAACGATAACAGTATAAAAGTCATGAGCATCGTTATAAGCCCACATTCGTAATGTAAGCCAATTCGTCCGGGAGGCTGACAAAGAGTTATCAATAAATAAAAGATTCTTATGATTTTCAGTAGGGTTCATCCTTGGGTGACTACAAACACGCGCATCAAGTTATATCAAATCCACCAAGAAACCAGCACTCTTTCATGTCCCAAAAGAATCCAAGAACAAGGGCAATAACTTAGATTAAATATAGTTTGATTGATCTGATTCAATAAGGTCCGGCCTTGGGAGATAACAAACACTCACACCAAGTTTCATCAAAATTCATTTACAAACATGGGCAATAACTAATAGTAAGTAAGGTTCATCCTTGGGTGATTACAAACCGAAAGTTTGAACAAATCTACCAAGAGACAAGCTCTATAATGTCCACAAAAAATCCAATAACAAGGGCATAAAATTTTAGTAAATTATTTTCGATTGGTCTGATTTTCAATAAAATTCAAACATGGGTTGGTAACAAACACTAACGCCAAGTTTTACAAAAATGAAACACATTTTCAAGAACAAGAGCTCATACCACGTATTTTTCATCCTTAAGCAATAACGAACATTCACACAAAATTCGTCAAAATCAATCAAGAAACCAGCTCCCTATTTTGTCTACAAAGAATTCAAGAACTAAGGCAGATGCGTTTTCAAGAAAAAGATCAATAAATCATACCAAATATTTGTTGATTGGTTTGATTTTCAATAGAGTCCATCTTTGTGTTATAACAAACACTCACATCCATCTAGAAATCAGCTCTCTAGTGTTTCCATGTTAAATCACGAAATTCAAACTTCCAGAAAAATCAGAAATCTCTTTGCAAACTTTCCAATATGTCAAATGAAAGCTAATACTTAGTTTCTGTACAAAGTTCAAAAATTTCCTGAAAATTGAAAATTATCAACAGAAAAAAAAAATAAAAGTACTACTTCATTTTATAAACATTTGATCCAGAGTCCTGTGCAAGTTTTTTTTTTGTACTGATCGTCTCTTGGCAGTTTATCAGTTTCATGCATACAACAAAGTGTCACACAGGTCCACAGGGGTTATTCTCATAATATATTGATTTGAATGATTTATTATTCAGGGTTGGTTCTATGGAATTAGTAAGGATTCAGAGCATAGTTAATAAATACTTGCAAAGGTAATGAACGTGGGCTTAAGATAAAGATTCAACTTAGTTGACAATGCCCTGCAATAGTGGAAAGACTTTTGGATACTTGTACTCCATTCAGGGAAATCGCTGACGATCTATTCTGTATTCTTTTCTCTTTTCTATTCTGTTCATTTTGGTGTTGGGACCCACATAGAAATCTATCCATTCATTTATATGCTGCTTTCTCACTAATATGGATTGTACCTTATTTTTGCACACAGCTTTTGTAACAGTATTAACAGCAAGTAATATAAGCTGATCCTAGTGGTTGAATATGTTCACGTTCGGTAACAGCGCAACGAGACTTGATACGTTTTCTCTCCCTACATTAGAGACCAAAATTGATTGAAAATTGTCTCTATCTCAAACAGTATTGCCTCATTGGTATCTGAAATAAAATTGTTTGGGCATGACTCCAGTTTAATTGCTTTTTTCCGTTTTTTTTTTTTTTTTTTTTTTTTTTGACCGGGTAGGATCCATCAGCAATCTTCATAATGCTTGTCCTGCCATTCTTATTTGCTGGATTATATTTCTTCTGGGGATTTCGTTTTCCTTTTTACTTCGTTTCCGTCGTTGATTACTCTCAATAATCTCCTCGGAGATATCCCTGGTTCATCTGTGGCCACTTCATGTCTTCATGTCCTTAATTAATCAGCCCATTTTTCACCAGTTATAACTTTATCAGACCTTCTTTCACCAGTTATTACTTTATCATCACCTCTTTCACCAGTTGTAACTTTATCAGATCTTCTTTCACCAGTTATAACTTTATCAGATCTTCTTTCACCAGTTATAACTTTATCAGCACCTCTTGCACCAGTTATAACTTTATCAGATCCTCTTTCACCAGTTATAACTTTATTAGCACCCCTTGAACCAGTTATAACTTTATCAGGTCTTCTTTCACCAGTTATTACTTTATCAGCACCTCCTACAACAGTTATAACTTTATCAGCACCTCTTGCATCAGTTATTACTTATCAGTACCCCTTGCACCAGTTATTACTTATCAGTACCTCTTGCACCAGTTATAACTTTATCAGTACCTCTTGCACCAGTTATAACTTTATCAATACCCCTTGCACCGATTATAACTTTATCGGCAACTCTTGCACCAGTTATAACTTTATCAGACCTTTTTTCACCAGTTATTACTTTATCAGGACCTCCTGCACCAGTTATAACTTTATCAGCACCTCTTGCACCAGTTATTACTTTATCAGCACCTCTTGCACCAGTTATTACTTTATCAGCACCTCTTGCACCAGTTATAACTTTATCAGAACCTCTTGAACCATTTATAACTTTATCGGCACCTATAACTTTTTTGAGTTCCTCATTCACAAAGTCATAACTTCATCAACCTTAATTTCACCAGACATAACTAACTGTCGTTTTTTTTTTTTTTTTTTTACCAGCCACGTCATCAGATCTTTTGTCATTCATAACCGTATCAGGTCCTAGTTCACAAGAAGAACTTGTTTTAACAGTTACCATCTTATTACCAGAACGGGGTGCGTCAATTTTTTTTTATGTTTCGAAATGCATCGTCATTATCAGAAGAGCTTAGATCCCTATATACCTTGTTGGAATCAACAGAACTTTCGCCAATGGAAAGGAAGTTCTTAGTTTATTTATTTGGTCCAGATACCTTGATCGTATGGACTCCTGCCATCTCCACACGGCTACTTCCAGATAGAGATATGTTTGGGCTCATACGGTTCAGAGACAGAAATACATTAAGAAATAAAATGTTCAAAAAAATGAATTTCATATTAGTTCTATATTGTAACGCATTATTTGAGAACATTAATGGTAAATTACATCCATCATGTCTATTTCCCTTACTCTTGAAATCTTGAAAATGTGAAAAAAAAAAGTGCAGCTTTTAAAGGGGGTCTGCAGAATATAGTTGGGGGTCTGCGGATTATAGTTGGGGTCTGCGGAATATAGTATAGGGGGTCTGTGGATTATAGTTGGTGTCTGTGGAATATAGTATAGGGGGTCTGTGGATTATAGTTGGGGTCTAAGGATTCTAGTATAGGGGGTCTGCGGATTATAGTTGAGGGTCTGCGATCTTCGGATTATACAGGTCTGCGATCTTCGAACTTCGAATTATATACTACCTTAAGTAAGAGATAAAACACGACTCCGAGGTTATGCTTGGGTTTGTAATATCGAGAAGGAATACCGATTGTAAAGTTTTACGAATCCATCATTAACCGATTAAGTTTAATCAGACTTATACATTTTTTCGGTAATCTTTTATTCATGTATACAATAGACATAGAGTGGTTTCGATACAGAAAAAAACTCCATTTCAGACTTGTAAAATCGGCTACAATTGTTTGATTTAATTGTAAACTCTCCTAAAGGAATTCTGATGTCATTACACGATTTAATGGAAACCCGAGCATTTCTTTTATATGTTTATAAATCTACATCTGCACATTCACCGCACACATATCAAAAACTAGGCACTTAATACAGGTGGTCTCTTATAGGGTCTACTTCTTTTGTTTTAAGAAGCTTAGCTTAGCTATTTAACATATTCATATGTGTAATACAATTCTTTACGAAATATAATACATCATTTTAATACACTTTTATTGGAAAAATTATGCTTTACATTAATTATATCTGTCGACTGTTTCCCACGAATGAACAGCTGTTGTTTTTTCATTATTAAATGAAATAAATATTATTGACGTATCGAAAGTCGTCGAATTTAGTATGTGTATTTTAAACATTGTTACCTGTCATTGAGCCATTGTTTTTATCAAAATATGGGAATAATGGCATCTCCAATTATTCAATTTCACCGCTCAATTGTCAAGTGGCCCAATCTCCACATATTCCATTGTGTGCATATTTAAAACACGGAATGGCATACTTAGTTCAAAATGACTCAAATATTAATTTAACTTACCAATTCTATAGACACCAACTTAACTTCTATTTCTAAATAGGCCTACTCTCCCAAAAAAGAAACGCAACAACCAATTTTTTTTTTAAATTTGAATTTTCACCACACTTTGCTAGGAAACATGATTATGCTTAAATCTAGATATCCGATAATGCCATTGATCACCTGTGACCTGTTCTGGTCATACCCGAGTAACAAGGTTCGGGATGAGGCTACAAGATGAGTAGGACACTTGGAAATGCGAATCATGGCTAATCCGTAAGGGGGTTTAACGAGTATAAAAGTTCGTCTTTTGTAGTACTTCAACTGTAAAATTCTTCTTTCGTGCTCGTAGGCATCATCTGTGTCTTCTTCTGTTATTTGCCTTGACAATCTATCAAAGGGGTCCTCAATGATCGCCATATGTATAGCCTTTCGAACATGTGGGGGTGGGGTATATAGTCTATGTTCTAAAGGCCTCCCCTATTCTCGGGGGGTACAAATAAAAGAGGATTAATTAACGAAATATAGTTATGGTTTATTCAAAAATACAATAAGATTCCCTGCGACGATTGCGGATCAACTTCAAGTCCACCAGTGGTAAGTTTCCAGGGGATGAATCCTCATTCAGTGAGGCAGGTAAAAATATAAATTAACTTCCCATTTTATCTGACAAGCTCTATAACAGTAAACACCAAGGCATAAAGGGGCATTTATAACATAAGTGAAAATATACATACAAATATACATGCTATTAAGAAACTAATGGTTAGGAGCAGGGCGCTAACTAGTAGGCGATAACGTTATAAGCTATAGGATTGGTGCACGGTGCACAATCGTATTAGATTAGAGTAGACCTTTGATACTGATGAATCGGTACAGGGTGTTAACAAGTAGGTGCTTACTGTATAAGCTATGGGGTAGGTGAATTAACAATATTTGTGGTTATGATCACACAAGGATGAATCCTATTGAAAAACAGCGAAAAAATTTAGTATGAGTTCTTTCCCTTGTTCTTGAATGGCTTGTAAACATTCTACTATGTTCAATTCCTGACGGATTTGAATGAAACTCGGTGTGAAAGTGTGTTATAACTCAAGGATGAACCCTATAGAAAATAAAAAAATTCGAAATATATTTAATTTGAATTATTGCCCTTGTTCTTTAAAAGGCTTTCGATTTTTGCATCGTAAACACTCTACAAGTAGCAATTCTTGACCGATTTTGATGAATCTTGGCATGAGTATTTGTTGTCAACCAAGGATGAATCCTATCGAAAATCAGATCAATCGAAAAATATTTAGTATCAGTTATTGCCCTTGTTTTCAAAACGCTTCAAAATTTTAGCTTGTAAACCCCCTAGAGGTCACAATGCTTTACAGATTTTGACAAAACTTGCTGAAATTGTGAATTATCACCCAAAGATGAACCCTGTTGAAAATAAGAAATATCACAAAATATTTGATTGCCCTTGTTCTTTAAAACGATTTCTATTTTTGGCTCGAAAACACTCTACAAGTCACAATTCTTGACTGATTTTAACGAAACTTGAGTATTTGTAATCACCCAAGGATGAACCCTATTGAAAATCAGATATATCTCAAATATTTAATATCATTTATTGCCCCTGTTCTTGAAAAAGCGTCAAAAGTTTAGCTCGTAAACATTGCTTTACAGATTTTGACAGAGCTTGCTGGAATTTTTATTTTTCATTCAAGGATGAACACTATTGAAAACAGGAAATATCACAAAATGTTCTTTAAAACGCTTTCGGCTTTTGGCTTGTAAACAATTATCAAGGCACAATTCTACGGAAGCGTATTAGGGCCATTCAATTTTTTTTTTTTTTTAATTTTCAAGATAGTAACTTGAATTTTCAAGTTAGTAACTTGAATTTTTAAGTTAGTAACTTGAATTTTCAAGTTAGTAACTTGAATTTTCAAGTTAGTATCTTGAATTTTCAAGTTAGTATCATACTATACCCACCCATTCCAACTAGCATACCTCCTATCATACCATACACACCCATTACAACTGGCCTATCATACAATCCACCAATTCCACTATCCATATCTCCCATTATACCATGCTCACCCATTCCAACTAGCATACCTCCCATCATACCATACGCACCCATTCCAACTGGCCTATCATACCATCTACCAATTCCACTAATACCTCCCATCATACAATACCCACACTCAACAACTCAATAAATGTACAAAAACAAACATCATGTATTATTACATCCTTTGTTTATAGCAAGTTTGTTGTATGTTATAAATTATATTGATTATATTATATTGTTGATGATCGAGTGTGGATAATCAAAAACCGTGCATATTAATGTATACGAAAAATTGTAGTTACGATATAAACACCGCTTTACATACCGTCAAATACTGTGATTGTAGAACATCATATATGGCCTTGCATGTCTCTGGTATAATTTTACTGATGGTATTCTTGGAAACTCGGTATAGATATTCTAAGGATTGATAACTGTCGCCTACCCCGCCCCCCCCCCCCAAAAAAAATCCCAATTTCAGTTTCAGAAGATGGCATACGAGACAACATAGACATTTAAGTGGGAGCAGTTTGCGTCATGGAATACCTGTTGGTATTAATGTTCACGTTTATGCATTATTATGCTAAAGTAAATACCTGGTGGACATTGCATAATGTTTGAATGGGTAACATCACCACGTAGATCAACTTACCAGTAGCTAAAAATGAGTATTTGTTGTCAACCAAGGATGAATCCTATCGAAAATCAGATCAATCGAAAAATATTTAGTATCAGTTATTGCCCTTGTTTTCAAAACGCTTCAAAATTTTAGCTTGTAAACCCCCTAGAGGTCACAATGCTTTACAGATTTTGACAAAACTTGCTGAAATTGTGAATTATCACCCAAGGATGAACCCTGTTGAAAATAAGAAATATCACAAAATATTTGATTGCCCTTGTTCTTTAAAACGATTTCTATTTTTGACTCGAAAACACTCTACAAGTCACAATTCTTGACTGATTTTAACGAAACTTGAGTATTTGTAATCACCCAAGGATGAACCCTATTGAAAATCAGATATATCTCAAATATTTAATATCATTTATTGCCCCTGTTCTTGAAAAAGCGTCAAAAGTTTAGCTCGTAAACATTGCTTTACAGATTTTGACAGAGCTTGCTGGAATTTTTATTTTTCATTCAAGGATGAACACTATTGAAAACAGGAAATATCACAAAATGTTCTTTAAAACGCTTTCGGCTTTTGGCTTGTAAACAATTATCAAGGCACAATTCTACGGAAGCGTATTAGGGCCATTCAATTTTTTTTTTTTAATTTTCAATATAGTAACTTGAATTTTCAAGTTAGTAACTTGAATTTTTAAGTTAGTAACTTGAATTTTCAAGTTAGTAACTTGAATTTTCAAGTTAGTAACTTGAATTTTCAAATTAGTATCTTGAATTTTCAAGTTAGTATCATACTATACCCACCCATTCCAACTAGCATACCTCCTATCATACCATACCCACCCATTACAACTGGCCTATCATACAATCTACCAATTCCACAGTCCATATCTCCCATCATACCATGCTCACCCATTCCAACTAGCATACCTTCCATCATACCATACGCACCCATTCCAACTGGCCTATCATACAATCTACCAATTCCACTAATACCTCCCATCATACCATATCCACCCATTCCAACTAGCATATCTCCTATCATACCATACCCACCCATTACAACTGGCCTATCATACAATCTACCAAATTCACTAATACCTCCCATCATACCATACCCACCCATTGCAACTAGCATACCTCCTATCATACCATACCCACCCATTCCAACTAGCATACCTCCTATCATACCATACGCACCCATTACAACTGGCCTATCATACAATCTACCAATTCTACTAATACCTCCCATCATACCATACCCACCCATTCCAACTAGCATACCTCCTATCATACCATACCCACCCATTACAACTGGCCTATCATACAATCTACAAATTCCACTAAGCATACCTCTCATCACACCATACCCATTCCAACGGGCATATCATACAATCTACCAATTCCACTAAGCATACCACCCATCATACCATACCCACCCAATCCAACTGGCCTATCATACAATCTACAAATTCCACTAAGCATACCTCCCATCACACCATACCCATTCCAACGGGCATATCATACAATCTACCAATTCCACTAAGCATACCACCCATCATACCATACCCACCCAATCCAACTGGCCTATCATACAATCTACCAATTCCGCTAAGTAACCTCCCATCATACCATACCCACCCATTCCGACTGGCATACCTCCTATCATACCATACCCACCCATTCCACTAAGCATGCATCCCATCATACCATACCCACCCATTCCAACTAGCATACCTCCAATCATACTATACCCACCCATACCAACTAGCATACCTCCCATAATTCCATACCCACCCATTCTGACTGGCATACCTCCTATCATACCATACCCACCCATCCCACTAAGCATGCATCCCATCATACCATACCCACCTATTCCGACTGGCATACCTCCTATCATACCATAAACACCCATTCAACCAAGCATGCATCCCATCATACCATACCCACCCATTCCAACTAGCATACCTCCAATCATACTTTACCCAAACATACCAACTAGCATACCTCCCATAATACCATACCCACCCATTCCGACCTGTATACCTCCTATCATACCATACCCACCCATCCCACTAAGCATGCATCCCATCATACCATACTCACCCATTCCAACTGGCATACCTCCCATCATACAATACCCACTATGGGTATAGTATGATGGAAGATATGGTTATGGTTGTGTATGGGTGGGTATGGTATGATGGGAGGTATGCTATTTGGAATGTGTGGGTATAATGTGATGGGAGGTTTGCTTAAATGAATTGGTAGATTATATGATAGGCCAGTTAGTATGGGTGGGTATAGTATGCTAGTTGGAATGGTATGATGGGAGGTATTAGTGGAATTGGTAGATTGTATGATAGGCCAGTTGTAATGGGTGGGTATGGTATGATAGGAGGTATGCTAGTTGGAATGGGTGGGTATTGTATGATGGGAGGTATTAGTGGAATTCGTAGATTGTATGATAGGCCAGTTGGAATGGGTGCGTATGGTATGATGGGAGGTATGCTAGTTGGAATGGGTGAGCATGGTATAATGGGAGATATGGATAGTGGAATTGGTGGATTGTATGATAGGCCAGTTGGAATGGGTGTGTATGGTATGATAGGAGGTATGCTAGTTGGAATGGGTAGGTATAGTATGATACTAACTTGAAAATTCAAGATACTAACTTGAAAATTCAAGTTATTAACTTGAAAATTCAAGTTACTAACTTGAAAATTCAAGATACCAACTTGAAAATTCAAGATGCTAACTTGAAAATTCAAGATACTAACTTGTAAATTCAAGTTACTAACTTGAAAATTAAAAAAAAAAATTGAATGGCCCTAATACGCTTCCGTATGAACCTGTAATGATATTTAGTTTACTCTTTTTAATAAGTTGTTATTTTATTTTTTATTTTAGGTACCAGAAACTAAAGAACAGTGGTCTGCTGTAACACAGAGGTTTAATGACAGGTGGAACTTTCCAAACTGCATTGGGGCTCTTGATGGAAAGCACCTTGCCTTGAGAAAGCCACACCATACAGGATCAGAATTTTACAACTACAAGGGATTTTGCAGTATTATAATTCTAGCTTTAGTCGACGCTGATTACAAATTTGTTTATGTTGATATTGGCACAAATGGAAGAATGGGTGATGCTGGTATATTTGCTAATAGCCCCTTATCGTTGGCCCTGGATGATAATTCCTTAAATCTCCCACAACCACAACCGTTGCCAGACAGGCATTTGCCAGTCCCGTGTGTAATTGTTGGGGATGAAGCATTTCCTCTCAAGTGCAACTTGATGAAACCGTTTCCATCTAGGGGTCTTAATGTTGAGAAGAGGCTATTGTCGCACTCCACAATTTCTTAAGGTACAAATCAGATAATATGTACATTTGACTAGATGATAAGGATAGTGAAACTTCTGGTCATGAAACTGTTATGACTCCATTCTTACAACAAGGTGGAAATAGAAATCCAGCTGATGCCAGGAATATCAGGGACGAATATTGTGACTATTTCAATACAAATGGCCAGGTTGATGGGCAATGGAATAATGTCTAGGCTAATATTTAATGAAGATTATGGAAGGTCACAAGAAGTAAGGACCATATTTGTTTTGAAAAAAAAAACAATATTCGTACGTAATCGTTAATTTCATATTTAAAATAATCTTTACAAATTCGACTCCACTCCGATTATAATTTTATGTATTGAAGTAAAGGTAATAAATACATAACTGTACAGGTACCTGGAAATAAGTCGTAGATTTTCTAGGAACTGTAAAATCCCACAGGAACGCATCCAAAGCATTAAAATATGCCCACGACGACTTATAAACTGCACAGGCTGACTGGCCACTCTGAACTTTCTTGACTTTAGCAAGTTCTTTATTATAGTATGATCTCAGCAAACTGATCTTTTTACTTGTTGCTCTGGAAAAGAAATATCAATAATATGAATAATATTCATTACAGTAAACCCACTGTCTTCATGGAGCACATCATACTAGTAATTGTGTGGTAAATATGATAAAAATAAAAAAAGACGTCAGTTTATTTATATTTTCATAGGTCTGTTTACTTAACATAATTGTCTTGACCTATTAACACAATGGTCATGAGGTCATGGTAACATTGTTGCTGTGAATAACCACCCATAACAGCTATATTTCCCGACAATGCAGTGTACTTGATGACCGCCGAGTCCATTTTCAATCGTAGGTCTAGCCATAGAACTATAACGTACGTTATAGTTCTATGGTCTAGCCTACTTTACTACTAGGCCTAGTAAGGGCAAGTACTCTAGTCTACTGTCTGTAGACGAAATTTGTCTGTTAAAAAGTTTGCCTGTATGGTATGACGTGGATTTGGGGAAAACTATATTGTGGAAAATGAAAATGTAGACTGAAGATTGTGCCACATGATAATATGATAGAACAGTACGTATCAGACATCAGAATGAAATGGAATAACATTCTCAGTTGACACAGTAGTACTGAGTACACTAGGCCTACTACAAACAGCTACACTATTCTTGTTATGATGCCTTACCTGTCTGCTATTACTTTTAGGGCACTCTGTCTTTGTCTTTTTTATGGTAATCTTGAGAAGAAATACACCACAGAACAGGCTGGTGATGAAATAGTTCAATGAAGAGTTCAGTGTCGCCTCTTGACAGTTCGACGTCCGCCATTTTGTATCGATGGAGATCCAGTGCGCTTGAATTTGATCGGTCAGTTGTTAGAATAAATCCTCCAGGAATTGTATGACCTATAGGACGAATTATCCCGTTTACATGGGAGGATTAAACTTATAGATGTAAATCCGCGGTGTAATCACCGCTTTAGTTCATAAATTTCATATCTTAACATCTCCCCTTTTAAGTTTTGAGCTGAATTAGGAAAATACAATGGCATGTATGCTTAATAAAATATAACATAATAACATTTCAAATTTTAAATATTTAAACATTTAGTAATACTAATAATGTAATTTCGAAATCTTTTAATAAGCACTCATATAAGTCCTAATTCGCTTTCTAAAACACCTAACAGTCCATATTTCTCCCTCCTTGGAAGTATTGAAAATATAATGCATAACTTTTACTTTAAAGTTATTTGAAAATAATAGTCAAGTAAAATCGTTTTGATAAACGTATTTAAAGTTTATAGATCCAGTTTTTTGGGCGGTTTAATAACACGACCACTTTTAGTAATAGTAGGTTTTCCTGCTTGTATTGTTATGTTGTTGGCGACTGGTTGTGAGGATGGTTTAGGTTTTGGAGTCTGCGGAAGGTGTGATGTAGTAAGGCTTGAGCAAGTTGATGCATTCGACGGAGATGAGCCCGGTTACGCCTATATTCCATTCCTTCAGGTGTCACAACACTGTATGACCTTGGAGTCAGATACCAGTAAGTATTGATTACCCTTGTAGTCGAAAAGGTCAGCTCCAATTTTCTGCCAGGTGTATGACGGTATGTTGTGTGATATCAGTGGTTCCCTGGGCTGTTTCTTGGCAAACTGTCTGCAGGTTCTGCATTCTGTGGTGACCTGCTATCAGAGGATATCTTCGGCCAAAATACTGAATCTCTTGCCTTCAGGACGCATTTCTGTGTTCCAAGGTGACCTTGATGTATAAGATTTAGAGTTTGTTGTCTCAGTGATGGTGGCATGAGAATGCGGTGTCCTTTGAGGGTGATTCCATTCTCTACGCTCAAGCTTTCACGGTATGTCCAATAATCTTTCAGATCTGGAGGGCAATCTGTGATATGTTCTGGCCATCCATGGAAAATGATATCTTTAAGATGATTTAACGTTTGGTCTTTTTGGGTCTCATTCTTGATCTCTTCAAGTTTCGAGGGAGTTGCAGTTAGTGACTTCGTGACTGTGTCAATGTCAATTGTTGGAGCTTCACTTGGATGTGGAGCATTTTCCATATGTGCATATCTTGACAACACATCTGCAGTAACGTTCTTCTCCTCTGGGATATCGGATGTGTCGATATCATACTTTGCTAATGGAAGAAGTAGTCTGTGCAAACGAGGGGATGCACTCTCGATTGTCTTCTTCCAGATACCTTCGAGCGGTTTGTGATCAGTCTCTATCAAAGTATGTTTACCATAGACGTAGTGATTTAGTTTTTCCAACGTCCATACTATCGCTAGAAGTTCTCTCTCAATGTTGCTGTATCTCTTCTCAGCATCGTTGAGTGACCTGCTGACATAGCACACTGGTTTACATTCTTGCATTAGAACACATCCGAGGCTCTTCAGACTTGATTCTGTTTGTACAAGATTGTCCATCTTTGCATCATAGTATGATAATACTGGTGATTCTGTTATTATCTGTTTCAGGTCCTGGAATTATCTATCATATTCAACTTCCCAGACGAAAGGTGTGTTTTTCTTCATCAGTTGGCGAATCGGCTCAGAGGCTTCTGCTATTGCTGGTAAAAATCTATTCAGGTAGTTGATCATACCCATGAAGGATTGAACTTGATATTTGTTAGGCGAGGCATATCTTTGATCGCTTTGATCTTCCTTTCATCAGGCTTGATTCCCTGAGGAGTCCATTTCAGTCCAAAGAATGATGCCTCTTTCGCCTTGAACTGAAATTTCTCGGAAATTAATCTTAATATTGTTTTCCCTTGCGGTATTGAGAGTATTGACGACATGTTGATCGTGTTGGATTTCGCTCTTTCCATAGATAAAGGTATCATCAGCTATGCCGGTCAGCCCATTCAAGTGACCGAATACCTTAGCCTTTTTTTCTCGGAAAATATCGCTGCTGACGATAATCCAAATAGAAGTCTTGTCCATTGGTACTTTCCCCATGGGGTGCTTAAAGTACATAACTTGCTACTGTCATCATCAAGTTTCACCTACCAAAATCCATTTTGGGCATCGAGTATGGTGAAATGTGTAGCATCATTGACTTCTGGTAAAACAACATCAATAGTTCTCATGTAGTGTAGCGAAATTGCTACAT
Organism: Nipponacmea schrenckii; assembly: GCA_030562195.1. Classification (NCBI taxonomy): domain Eukaryota; kingdom Metazoa; phylum Mollusca; class Gastropoda; family Lottiidae; genus Nipponacmea; species Nipponacmea schrenckii. The sequence continues at coordinate 31,774,995 of JAUJPP010000003.1, read as the reverse complement.
GGCAAAGGAGTCTAATACTCAACTCTGCTGTGGGTAAAGTACGTTGCTGGAAATGACAACAAGTGATAAGATGAACTTTATATACACGTAAATACAGTAAGGTAACTTAAATAAACCCGTCGTACGTTCTGTAAAGCTTTGTAATGTATGGTCGATCTACATGGATGGCTTGGTTTATATAGCCAGACATCGGCTGTTGATTGGTGGAGCGCGCACGTGCATGAACATAACAAACTATTGCACGGGCTTGGTCTCGTTCTGGTTCTAGTCTTCGTGAATCTACGAAGATCTTCGTAAATCTACGGAGTTTGCCGATGTTGACTCGTAAGTTGTTATACGTGTAACTGCATAATTAAGACTGTAAACACGGGACGGGAGGTCAACTCCCGTAACACTCTCCCCCTTTTTATTTTTTGAGAGATAATGACTAACATGTAAACATATATTTTAATTAACAGTACAAAAATCCTTCTTCTTTCGGAAAGTTCAGTCTGATGCTGGGATTAATTCAGAAGAAAGGCCTTCTTAAATCAAAGTCTCTGAAATTATATAATAAAAATAATTATTTAAATCAAAGCAGCCACATGGACTTGATAAGAGAGGGCGCAGACCGAAAGTGGATAGGCTAATAGCCGCCAATGCATGAGGGATGCCTCCGTGTTTGGTGGGGTTATTGAGAAATATTGTCTCGGCAACGTTCTATGGAATGCTCGACGTTGTAAAAATATCAGCCAATCTCTCTCGGTCTGAGTGAATTCCAACTGTGTGGGATTATTCCTGTATGAAGCGGCAGAAGGAAACAGGAGGTGCGCTCTGACAAATTGCTTGAGATGAGTCACGGAAGTGCACTGGAATTCTCGTGCCAATCCTTCCAAGAGGGATTTACACTTCCGTGCCCACCCATTTGAGTTGATTCCCCTCGATAAGTCTGCAAATGCCGGCAAGTGATGCCGGAGCACATGGCGCTTCATGTGTCGGGACGGTATGTGACAGATAGGTCATCTGCAGATAGACCTAGCTATCCTGATAGGCCGGAGGATCCCATCCGGTCTATGATGTACTATAAGTTGCTATTGCAAGAGTCTTCCTCATCATATATTGCATATTCATCACCTTCTAAATCAAATATGAATTCCATTTCCTACAACCGTGAAACGAAAATATGATTAATTAACACATTGGGGATATATTTAGTTCATGACGTAATCACTGAACCTTTTGGGAATTTTACTCTCCCTTCCTGACCTGGTCGTTGTTTCCACTATTGTTTTGTCGACCCTACGTTCTTCAGAAGAAGCTTCACGAGACTTTTCCCCATCGATATTAGAGTCCACTTCCGTGATGGAAGGTGTCTCTGAAGGTAAACGATCGTGCCTTAGACGTCTCAGCCAAATTGGAATGGGGTTATCGTTACAAAGTTTCAAATGATCATGATGAATCATTTTGCTACTCTTTTGATTGGTCAATTCATGTAAAGGATGACACGCCTGGGTAATAAGAAAGGGACCCTTCCAAGGTGACATCAGTTTCTTACTATATCCTATCTTTGTGGATGAATCCACTTGGTAAACAATATCTCCAATGCTAAACAAATTTTAATGAAGATAGATATCATAGACCCTCTTTTGTCTAAGTTGACACTGCTTCAAGTGTGCACGTGCTAATTCATGCACATCTTGTAAAGATTTCTGAGTCCCGATACCCATTCAGATGAAGTGAACTTCTTCGTATCCGAAGTTCCCAATAACAGATCCAATGGTTGGGAAACTTCACGTCCAAGCATCATCATGTTTGGAGTAAAGCCAGTTTGTTGATTTACTACGGAATGCAAAGCCATTGAAATTAGGGAGAGATTTTCGTCCCATTCATGACCTTTCCCGTCTATATAACATCTAATCATTTGAAGAACAGTCCTGTTATACCGTTCCACCTGCCCATTAGAGGAAGGATGATAAGGTGTAGTTCTAGTTTTAGAAATTTTCAATAAGGTACAGAGTAACTTAAAGAGATTACTCTCAAAGTTGGCTCCTTGATCCGAATAAATTTGAAGCGGACAACCAAAGGTGCAAATAAATTCCATTCACAAATTCTTTGCTATTTTTCCGCAGACTGATCCGGTAAGGGAACAATTTCTAACCATTTCGTAAATTGATCTATAATCATGAGATCATACTTGTTGCCCTTGGAGCTAGTCATAAATGGTCCAAGAATGTCTATATGTAAACGTTCCATGGGGTAGCAGCCATTGGACATTCCGTACCACCAATAATGTTTACGAAGTCGATCGTAAGTTTTGTTTCGACCAAAGTGTCCGGCAGACTTTGAAAAATGCCGATGATATAAAATAAAGCTTTTCAAAGAATCGGGCGTTATCAGTCTTTTCGAAGTTGAGCCAAGTTTTTATTATTTATAAAGAGTACACCCTTTTCGAAAAATAGCTGATTTCGACTCAACCATAGCGATTTAGTTGTCGGACTACAAAGATACAAATTTGAATCTCTAGGACAAGTGTCGCTACCTATCCAGTCTATTACTAATTTAATGCATTTGTCCGAGCATTGCAATTTCCCTAATTCCACTGCAGTATAACTCTCCAGCCAGTTGGAGTTTTCGGAAACTGGAGATAAATTTACAGCATCAGCATGGGAGCCGTTGCAAAGGGTTGCAGTTGCGTCGTCTAATCTCGCTATCCTAATTGGTGCGTCAATCATCAATTTACTCGACGCGAGAGGAATAACGTCATCAACGTCTTCGCAGAAGCGCTCCCATTGGTTATGAGCTCTTGTACAATACGGACATCCACCGCAAGGCAACTCGTTTAGTTTACATCCGGCATGATAACAGTCACAATTAGTTAATGGGTCGTCCAAGCGCGATAACTCATCAGCATTGGTATGTTTGTTACCTGACCGATGAAGGATTATCATATCGTATTGAGACAACTCTTCCAGCCAACAAGCTAATTGACCTTGTACATTTTTAAAGCGCGTTAGCCATACTAAGCTGTTATGGTCCGTTCGAATGTAGAATTGTTTTCCTAATAAATAGTGCCTAAATAATCTTGTAAACTTGACCAAAGCCAACAACTCTTTCCTGGTGGTGCAATATTTCTGCTGAGCAGGAATAAGCACGTTGCTAGCGTAAGAAATAACTCGTAACTGGCCGTCCTGTTCCTGGGACAGCTCGGCACCTATTGCTTTATTAGAGGCGTCCGTATCCAATACAAACACACCGTCCGGTGTTGGGTAAGCCAAACAAGGCGCCGATATCAAAGCGTTTTTTAGGTAAGCGAAGGCTGCCTGGTGATCAGGGGTCCATTTAAAATCACCTTTAGTGTGAGCTAGAGTAAATAGCAAGCTAGTTTTGTCAGCAAATTTAGCAATATGATCGTGATGGTAGCTGGCGAAGCCTAAAAATGAAAGCAATTTAGTCTTATCAGTGGGAACCGACCACTCTGTTACCGCTTTTATTTTGGCAGGATCAATCGAGATCCCGTCTGAACTAACTGAGCGACCTAAAAAGACTACTCTTCATTTAAGTAACTCGCATTTCTTGGGCTTTAATTTTAAACCGAAATGTCGGAAGGGCTTGAATACCCCTTCTAGTTTAGTTAAGCTATCCTCGAACGATTTCCCTAATATTACGATATCGTCTAAGTATACTAAAACATCGCACCAAGTAAGACCTAGTAGAACTAAATTCATTGCTCTTTGAAATGTGGCTGGTGCGTTACATAGACCGAACCCCATACGGTTATGCTCGTATAAACCGTATCAAGTTATAAATGCAGTTTTATGCCTGTCCGAAGGTGCAATCTCGATTTGGTAATATCCAGAGGCCATGTCAAGGGTCGAATATAAACATGTCCCTTGCAATGATTGTAATCAATCTTGAATATTCGGCAAAGGAAATCTATCTTTAACCGTTATATCGTTCAACGCTCTGAAATCGATGCACCATCGTAACGAACCGTCTTTTTTCCTTACTAATACAGGTGCGCTTGAAAATGGGGATGAGGATGGCTGGATAATACCTTCCCGTAGTAATTTTTGCAGATGTTCATATTCCTGATCTTGGAAATGAACGGGTGTTCTTCGCATTTTCTGTTTAACTGGAGGATTACTTCCGGTTTCGATTGTATGAGTAACCTCAGATAACCTTCCCAAGTCTAAGTCATGTTTAGCGAACGTATCTTGATAGCTAGTTAATAACTTGGCTTTTTCAGTAGATGACAAATTATCACCCGATTTGTCATATAAATCCTGTAAATGTGTGGGAACAATCATTGAAGTAGATTCTACGTCAATAATATTTATCGAAAAGCTGGGGCCTTTCGGGATCGTATCTGGACTACCTATTTCGTCCTGAACGCTAGAACCTGACGAGTACGAATCTGAATCTTCGAATGTTCTGCCAATTATCCTTTCAGCGTTTCGAATATGATGTCCTTTTTTTTTTGAAGGTCTTAAACGAATCTGAGTCATTTATTATCCGAAGTATTGTGTAACTAGATTTCCCTAGTGTCGTGGAAACTAATAAACCCTTGTTACTATTACTATGTTCGACCTTCGTACCGAGATCTGTTCCGTTCGGAGTTTCTAGGGAAGCTATTATTGGCCTCCCTGTTCTCGCTTCTATTAAAGTGAACATTACCAACGTTCTCAGTCCGATTAGTTTTGGTTAACTCTGTTAAGTTCTCAATTAAAGGATGAAGCAATTTACCCAGTACAGATTCAAGCTGTTTCCCTATCTTTTCACCGAAGGCATCAAGATCGACACTAGTGTCAGTCTTAGCGGATTCCGTATCTGAGTCAGATTTAAAATTAAACTGTCTATGTGAATAATTTTTAGAACCGAATAAACTTTTCTGATTGGCTAAAAATAGTCTCATACGTTTTAAAGTGTCTTGAACAGATTTGGGATGCTGTTCCATAGCTTTTTGCGCAGCATCCTTCTCCTTGCAACCGCGGAGAAAGCATTCAATAGCTATTTGATTCCTGGTTTTACTATTAGCATCCGTATAGCCGTCCATTGCCAAAGTTTGCACCCGTTGAGCAAACTCTGGAAGAGATTCAGTCTCGAGTTGGCGTAGTGATTGTAATTCACGCCTAGCAGAAATCGGCTCTTCTTTATCGCTAAATCGGAAGTTTATTTCTTTTTCAAATTCCTCAAACGAGAGATCAGAAGAAAGCTTATCCGCGTATTCAAGTGCGGAATTGTCCAAACACTCAAATAGCCTGATTACCTTTTTCGTATTCGACCACCCTTGATGTCGAGCAATTCTGTCAAATTTTAGAATAAATGGCTCCCATTTTACCTTGGGGTCACCAAGTTGGCATTTTGGGTTTCTGTGGACTACGACTACGTCGTCTATGTCCATTTCCCCATCTAGAATGCAAATTATCAGACTCCGAACTGGCATTTGATGATAAGTCGGAATTCGTGTCAATGTCGGTATCGTCCGTGTCCGTTTCAGTCTTGTAGCCTTTCTTACGAGAAGCCGATTTGTCCTTAGGTAATTTTGTCGATTTAGTCTCATCGAGCATCGCTTGTTCGTAGCGTTTTAACTCGGTTTTCACTGTCTTTGGAGTGTCCTTCAAATTTCTAGGCAAGATATAGTCAGAATCTTGTTTGGGTATAGACAGCCTATCAGTAGCCAAAGTGGGTAAAAAGGGTAAGTCCACCTTGGGTTTGGACTCGTCTTCTAGTAGTTCCATTCGTCTCGACAAAGCTGCAAACTGCGTTGACATACCTTGTAACAACCTAAGAATTTCAGTATTATCAGATTGGGGTGTTGTCACTGCAATTCCCGGTGTAACATTTAATGTCAATTCGTCAATGTCTGATAATGGGTCAGGTACTTCCAGTCCTATAATTTCACCTGTCTCGATCATTTCTATCCAATGAGATCGATTCAACTTCCCCACACTTAGTATTTGTTCAAGTGTTATCGGGCCTTCCTGACTTTCCCTAATTTGGACAATTCGGTCAGCTATTTTACCACATACATTTCGTATTTGTTTTAATTCTTCCGCTGATGCGGTTTGAACATTGATAGATTTTCCTACTCCTGCCATGTTTGTTTAAAATCGATGTGAAATATTGGATAACTTCTCTGGACGGAGGGAATATCGACTAAATATAATATATATGAAATAGTAATATGACAAAGGTCTTTAACAAAGCGCTTGTGAGCTTAATCTCCACTTTTTACGGCAAAAAGAGCACGTGCAAACATATCCTACGTGAAATATCAAGTGTCGAAATAATATTAAGTGAATGGTCTCAGTATGAGAACCAGTGCAAGCATATAAGTGCAAAGAAAAAAAAAATTCAATTCTAGCAAAATTCACTTGCGGGTCATAGAACTCAAATTGAGGACCACGTGCATACCTATATAACCTACGTGAGAATAATCAGGATAGCGTTTAAGCTTCCAGGTGCGAAAACTTAATTTAAGTGTTGATTTCGAGTGACCGTCGTATATAGAATTTTTAAAAAAAATGTCTTACAACTTCAAATAATTCAAATGAATAATCCTTTTAACTTTTCAGGGCGTTGCTAATTGTTGATATCGCTATCGTCGTTGTTGTTCTATAATATAAATCTTAATAATTAGTACAAAATACAATATTGTTCAACACAATACAAAGATCCCACTTCTGACACCAAATGTAGCGAACTTGCTACATGGCAAAGGAGTCTAATACTCAACTCTGCTGTGGATACAGTACGGTGTTGGAAATGACAACAAGTGATAAGATGAACTTTATATACACGTAAATACAGTAAGGTAACTTAAATAACCGTCGTACGTTCTGTAAAGCTTTGTAATGTGTTGTGTCGATCTACATGTATGGCTTGGTTTATATAGCCAGACATCGGCTGTTGATTGGTGGAGCGCGTACTTGCATGAACATAACAAACTATTGCACGGGCTTGGTCTCGTTCTGGTTCTAGTCTTCGTGAATCTACGGAGATCTTCGTAAATCTACGGAGTTTGCCGATGTTGACTCGTAAGTTGTTATACGTGTAACTGCATAATTAAGACTGTAAACACGGGAGGTCAACTCCCGTAACACTAGTACTGGTTTCTCAGGAGTGCTTCATTCAAGTCTCTTGGGTCCAAAATCATGCGTATTTTCCCATTTGAGTTCGTGGTCAGCACTGTGGAGTTTATCCATGGAGTAGATTCGTTGTTGACCTTTTTCAATATACCTCTGTTGACTAGATCGGACAACTGCTCATTGTACTGTTCATGCATGTGGATAGGTACCTTTCGTGCCGGATGTTTAACTGGTTGTACGTTAGGATCGAGATCAATATGCTGTGGTTTTCCTGGGAAGCATCCTATCCCATCAAATACATCCTTTTATTCTTCTAAAAGATATGTTTTAGTCAAAAGGAAAGGGTGTAGCTTGCCTTTCGTAGCTTCTTGGGTTCCACAAACTCTGATGATGTATGGAATGTTCATTTCAACAATCCTTATTCTTGGGCAGCTCTGTTTCCAATTATCACTGGCCCGTTGACATCAGCGACTTCTACCCTGATCTGCTCTATCCTGTTGCATCCTGGGATCATCACATGTATGTGACCGGTACCAATGTTTTCTACTGGTGTTCCACAATATGCTTTCAATTTCACTGAAGGCTCCTTCAAACAATAGCGATCTGTAAACAGCTACTTGAATACTGATATTGGTATGATATCAGCTTCGGCTCCTGAGTCAATCTTGCGCATGAACTTGTGGCGAGGTGAATCTTCTTTGGCTGATAATGATATCTCGAGGAGTGAGTTCTTGCAGTCGGAGTCTACTGTATCGACAACTTCTTCTGTTGCTGTTACTTCAATCGGACCAAGGAATAACTTGTCTTCCTCCTCCTCTAATAAATCATCAGTCTCCAGTTCGTGAACTTTCTTATTCTTCTTGCATGTTCTTGAATAATTACCTGTGCGTTTGCAGTGATAGCACGTAGAATGCCTTGCTGGGCAAGGCGAACTAAAAGACAATCAATTCTGACATGTCTTGTCTTGCTTAGCCGATGAGTTATTGCCAGAGTAGTTACTAGTATGACGGTAACTTGATGAAGGGCTCAAGTATAACTTTTTTTTTTTTTTTTAAAGTACAATTACATTTAATATCATATCAAATAATATTACACAGTACAAAAAGAAAAACAAGGTATAAAAGGTATAGACTATGTTGTATAAGCTGACAAAAGGATAAAAAACATTTAGTATGATGAAAGTATCGAGTGCATCCTTTTTGTAAAGCGGCATAACTGTGGAAATAAAAAAGATAAACACAATGATGGAGAATAGAGCACAATGAGGGAAGATGAAGGATCAATTTCTCAAGTATAACTTGATAACTTCTGATCTTGTTTACGAAGAAAGGGTCTTTTTTTCAATGCATTGACTTCTGCTGTGTTTGATGGCATGCGTTGAAGTTCTTTGGTTGCCGATTCTTCTGCCTTGGCCAAACTAATTGCGTTTTCTAATGTAAGACTGTTACCTCCCTTAAACATTCTTTTCTAACACGATCAGAGTTCATTCCGAACACTTAATGGTTCCTCAAAAATCTGTTTCTTTGATCCTCAGGAAAATAAGCTTCAATTACCAAGGTTCATAGTTTAGCAATAAATTCTTCTAAGACCAAACTCTCCTGTTTCAGTAGATGTAGTTCAGTAGCTGGTATCAATTCGTTTGACTGTGGTTTGCCGAAGTTTTAAAATCCTTCCCAGTAATTTTTTACTGGCATCTTCGTTGAGTCCCCATCTATGTTAAGTTCGAGCCCGTGTTCTCCCGACCATAGAAGTAAGTATTTGCACTTCATTTCTTCTTGAAATCCATACATCGGTCCCGTGAATAACAATTCACACTGCTGCTTCCATATTTTGTAGCGTCTGTAGATGCCATCGTCGGCATTCCAATCGATCGAGGGTCCTCTATTCAGGAATGCTGCGTGGTTTTGCTGTGCCATCGCTGAATCGTTTTAGTTAGCAAATCAAAATCTTCGTATTTCGACAAAAGAAGACGACACAGAATCAATATCATATCAATCTCAATCGGCCGTTATCTCGCTGAAAACGAATCATCCACCCCACAGCGGTACAGCGCGATCTTTATATCTTCTGACACCATGTAAACTTATCAGTGACAAGATTAAAACGGGTTCGTAAGTTTATTCGTATCGCCATGTTCGTACATCTGCTAATAGCCTAAAGCAGCGACACTTCCGGTTGACCCTATAAATATTGATCTACCGTTGTTAGGTCATAAATTTCATATCTTAACAA
>JAUJPP010000003.1:31736391-31765196 GCA_030562195.1 Nipponacmea schrenckii | reverse complement strand
AAGTTGGACGATTTTTGTAAATGAACAGTATTTGAGTTATTGCCCTTGACTTAATAAAATTGCGTCATTAATATTTTGTGGGTGCAAAAGAAGCTACAATTTTAAATAGATTAGATGAAACTTGGTATGAGTATTGAAATAGATAAGATGGTAGTCCAGTTTGAATCAATCAAGTTTTTTAGTTTTTGCCCTTGACTTAGAAAAAAGCATTTTTGTGGGTACCGTACATAAAAGCTGCAGGTTTCAATGGATTTTGATGATATTTGGTGCGAGCATTGGCATTGAACAAATATTCAATGAATTTTTTTGATAGAGGGGGGGAAACTACTATCTCGTAGTTCCGGGAAAGCACGGACTTAGGAATCAGACCTAATTTTTATTTCCTCGCACCGATCGGGATTCGAACCCGAAGTGGTTTCACCACCCTAAAAAAGGGGTTTCAAAACTCAGTTTTAACGAGAAGTACTGTCGCCTACACGATTCAAATGAATGTTTTCTTACATCCGCTCGGGGAGACAGCCATATATCCTGACACTGGCAGATTTAGATAGAGGGGGGGGGGGAATACTATCTCGTAGTTCCGGGAAAGCACAGGCGTAGGAATCAGACCTAATTTTTATTTCCTCGCACCGATCGGGATTCGAACCCACGGCACCTAGTCGCCTAGCAGACGACAGTCCAACTCGCCAACCACTGAGCCATTCACCACCCTAAAAAAGTGGTTTCAGAACTCAGTTTTAACGAGAAGTACTGTCGCCTACACGATTCAAATGAATGTTTTCTTACACCCGCTCGGGGAGACAGCCATATATCCTGGCACTGGCAGATTTAGATAGAGGGGGGGGGGGAAATACTATCTCGTAGTTCCGGAAAAGCACGGGCCTAGGAATCAGACCTAATTTTTATTTCCTCGCACCGATCGGGATTCGAACCCACGTATGATCTACTAGTAATATGTAACTAACGTTATCTGTTATTTGTGATTGTATGATTAGTAGTAATAAAAACCTAATATTAACTGATATATGTGATTGTATGATCTAGAAGTAATATATAACTTTATCTGATATTTGTGATTGTATGATGTAATAGTAATATATAACTAACGTTACCTTATATTTGTGATTGCATGATCTAGTAGTAATATATAGCTACTATTGTCTGATATTTGTGATTGTATGATCTAGTAGTAATATATAACTAACATTATCTGATATATGTGATTGTATGATCTAGTAGTAATATATATCTAACATTATCTGATGATATTTGTAATACCCTACGAATTCACAACATGGAGTAAGTCAAAATGTTTTATCTACACCTACATCTTTGTTATAAGGGGTTCTCAGTTCTAAAATAAATGTCAGGTATGAATGATAAATAAGAAACCAGCGACTTTGCTATATCAGCAGGAAATATGTTCATATAAGTAACAATTGTCCTGATAAAGAGGTAGCAGAGAAAGATACCAGTACACCTAAAGCTACACCACCAACATGCCAGATAAACTATACAGATTTACCCGTACTATTAACACAACAATAGTGGAGCCCCCACCCACTAGATCCTCTGAAGTGTTGCCCCAGTCATCGTTTCCATTAGTTCTCAATAAGGATGAATTATTGGAATCTATGTCGAGAACAATTCAGGACTCGTCCCATTTTGTTCCGGCTGCCTCAACCCCTTTGAGAGCCGAGCATCTCCCCCTATAACAACACAGCCAGATTGTACAGATGAGATATCAACTTTCCATCAATACTGAAACTAATGGTAGGTTTACAACCTTCCACGTAGCCATTGTGGGTTTTTCTAGGTCATATTTATTGATTTGTGCTGTGTAATTCACTTGCAATTTATCACTATACAGTATGTGTATGAGCCATTCAAAGAATTACTTAACGGAAATAGTTTGGCTTGTAAGTATATTAGAGGCTACCGATTTTGTAAATATTGATGAAGTCTCAGTCATATTCGAATTTGCTAATAATCGGAAGATAGGTTTTGTAGTAATTGCCCTAAAATTTGACGCGATCATTGCTTTAGTTGATCAGATGAAACTTTGTGTTTATATTGATGTTATTTCGGTAGTTTGAATTGCGTTACAATGGGACGAAAACTCTTGGACTTAATAAAACGTGTCAAAGAGGCTTGTATACACTATAGAAGGTATGCCTAATGTATATACTAATCTTTTGATAAGTTTTAAAGTATCTAACCTTGATTTATTTAACAATTTGCCTTGTGAATACGATTAAGTATACAGTTTATATCCCAGAGTGAAGGTATATTTATGCGATCTAAGGTTAGAAAATTAGACTTTTTTGTTTTATTGCCCTGATTTAGAAAACAAAATAACTTACCTTGAAAGTGTCTTGTTCAATTTATAATAAGATAACTACAGTATACCAAATGTAAATGAAATAAAGTTTAAAATTATCTCTTTATATCCATGATTTACTCTTTAATCGTATTTATGTCTGTTAATTATTTATCTACGGTTATCAAATATAAATATCTTTGTTACCATTTTTTTTTTTATATTTTAAGATAAAGGCTTGAGGTTGGTGTAATATACCTGTCAGCAATTATTCGACCCAATATCAATAACCCTGAATGCTTATTAATAAATCCTCAAGAAGATTGTTTCACACAAAATCAGATTTCAGGGAAGGGAGGTATTTGATTATCCCAAATATACAAGCCTAGGGTGGAACAGATATGTTATTGACAAATGGGGAACTGGATCTGTTGGATGGTTTTCCTCTGATCTGAAATTAGAAAGATAGCTAACATACACCCACTGGCAGCATTGAATTTGAAAAATAAATTGAGCAATAACTCAAAAAACATTCACCGAATGAATATTGAAGTCAAAGGCAAAAACTCACAAACTAAATGCATATATCGAAAACAACTGCGATATCAAAGTTTGAAGCGATATCTAAGAAGAAAATTATCGTATCATCACTTAATTTGATAGTGTGCATGTTCATAATGATATCAATACACATACAAACAATCAAAAGAATCCATAGAGAATTATAGGCTGTAGAGTGAGCAGGGTGCACCCTATAGGTAATGGAGTGAAAAAAGTTAAGTCAGACACGATATTTTGGTGAAAAATTATTCAATCAACACAAAAAAATATAGGGATCATCTTCATAATGAAACTGACCCACAAAATAAAAAGAAAGAATCCATAAAGAATTGTAGCGTGTATAGTGAGCACGAGTTGCACCCTAAAGCTAATGAAGTGAAAAACGGTAAGTCAGATGGGATATTTCGGTGAAAAATTATCCGATCATCACGAAAATCTATAGGGATCATCTTCATAATGACATTGACCCACAAAATAAAAATCAAAAGAATCCATAGAGGTAGAGTGTAGAATGAGCACGAGTTGCACCCTGTAGCTAATGAAGTGAAAAAGGCTAAGTCAGACACGATATTTCGGTGAAAAATTATCCGATGATCACGAAAATCAATAGGAATCATCTTCATAATGACACTGACCTACGAAATAAAAATCAAAAAGAATCCATAAAGAATTGTTGCCTGTAGAGTGAGCACGAGTTTCACCCAATGGGTAATGGAGTTAAAAAAGCTAAGTCTGACACGATATGTCAGTGAAAAATTATCCGATCATCACAAAAATCAATAGGGATCATCTTCATAATGACACTGACCCACAAATTATAAATCAAAAGAATCCTTGAAGAATAGTAGCCTGTTAAGTGTGCACGAGGTAAATGTGAACGGACGGACGGACAAAGGAATGATACCATATGCAACTTAGTTTTTGCGTCTTGTTTTTTGTGCCTTTAAGTAGATTCACACCATTACTACCTTGGGAGACGTTCTGTCCTTATTCTTGTGGGGCTTAACCTTTTCTGTGTCTTTCTTCAATATATAAGGATGGTACCTTGGGAGACCTTCTGTCCTTAATCTTGGTGGTCTTAACCTTTTCTGTGTCTTTCTTTAATATATAAGGATGGTACCTTGGGAGACTTTCTGTCCTTAATCTTGTGGGTCTTAACCTTTTCTGTGTCTTTCTTCAATATATAAGGATGGTACCTTGGGAGACCTTCTGTCATTATTCTTGTGGGTCTTAACCTTTTCTGTGTCTTTCTTTAATATATAAGGATGGTACCTTGGGAGACCTTCTGTCATTATTCTTATGGGTCTTAACCATTTCTGTGTTTTTCTTCAATATAAGGATCGTACCTTGGGAGTCCTTCTGTCCTTATTCTTGTAGGTCTTAACCTTTTCTGTGTCTTTTTTCTATTGATTAGGAGGCTGCAATACATTGCATCACTTTCAGTTCATTTATGGTAATCATAATTCATCTGCTCTGACTGAGGATGTATATACATAAATCTAAAGTAATACCCGCCTTCAAATGTAATTTTTTTCCAGCATACTTTCATGTAAGATTCATATCTTGTACAAGTAAGAGTTTGCTCACTTTTACTCTCTCAATAAAACCAAACATCTGCTGGTAGTGTTCCTTGTGCACACGTTTTGTATGCCCCAAGTGCTTACAGACCCATTCTAATTGATTACTGTTCAAATCAATAACCTGAAACATGAGGCAATACATATTACCAGATTTATCAACATATTGTTTATCAAATTATTTAAAGGGATTCGAAAGAGGTTTTCTAGCCTTTTTGTGTGTATCGGGGACACTTCCAACTTCTATTTGAGACATTCAAACTTTCCACTGTATGCCCGTGGTTCCTGTTAATCAAGAAAAACGTAACCGGGCTAGGGGCTAGGATGATCAACTACAGGGCGTTATACATAGCAAGTTATTATAAATCGATGACATAACACCACATGATATAAGATATAACAAGGTATAACAAATATAATCCAAGTCAATCAATGTCTCACAGTTGACGTCATACATGGTTATGTTTTTCTAGTTAACAGGAACCACTGGCATTGGATGGAATGTTTGAATGTCTTAAATAGCAGTTAGAAGTGTCTAGAAAACCTTTTTCCAATCCCTTTATCAGCTGGAAAAGGTCAACCAGTTTTAGATCAGACAGGAGTTAATGGTTAATGTTGGAAGTGTCACATAACACAGTTACACAACAGAATACTTGGAAATACACATGGAAAACATACCTGAGATAGTGTAGCGGTATATTTCCTCATGGAAACAATTGTTATATGCTTTAAATTTAGCTCAGAACATACTGTTTTAAGTGATTCATAGCTTCTTGTTGCGCCATTAACTTAAAGTAAATCACATTTATTCACTTTTAGACAAAAAGTAGACTTTACCAAATAATGAAATATGACAATTCACTCTCATAAAAAAACTTTGATTACATATCAAAGTTTACAAATTATATCATTCAATAATACTTTGTTTGATTTGTATTTTTTAAAATTAACAAATGTGAAAAAAAAAAGACAGAAACATTGTGACATGCAGTAAAATAGGAAAGTACATAGTAGATAGGAACCTTTTTTCGATATTGTAAGCAAAATCTTTTAATATGCACTTACCAGAGTTAGGGAATAGATATTTGTTTTCATTAAAAAAATTTTTCTTAAATCTTTACCAGCAATGTATTCTAATGGTTTTTTACAATCATTTGGTATAATTACTGGAACAGGCTTGCACCGGTATAAAAAAAACCAAAAAAAAAAAAACGATCTAAGCGCTAGAACGTCCTAGACATAGTGTTGAACCTAAGGACATTGTTAAGAACAGATCGAGTATACAGGGTCAGAACGATGAATTACAACAACACAGTATAAAAAATGAGATATTACAGTTCTTAAGGTCTTTTAAAATATCTTACTTTGCCTCGTACTATCATTAAATCCTGGGACTCAAGAAGATGTTTTTCCAAACTAGTCAAGTCGACTATTAAACTTTGATCTAATCACTTAAGTCTTTTTGTCTAGAAGAGTAGCTTCTTAAGCTAGAATAGAATGACAAAGTATTAAATGAAATGAAATGGGTTTAACGTCCTACTGTTCAGCACTTTATTGAGGCTAATGAGGACGAGCATACGCCATGCAGTGTGCAATGAGAGAAATTTTGACAGGACAGCGGCGATAACTCGCCTACTCTTCTTCGATTTCCAACTGTCCAAACGACTAGCCACTTCTCCTTGCCAGCCCTTTCGACCTGCATTACTGACAAGGGGAACCGGGCTGGAAAAATCCCGAAGAACTTTCCCGACCTGACCAGAATTCTATCCCAGGACCTAATGGTTAGTGAGCAAGCGCCTAACTCACTGAGCCACCGCGGCTTCTAAAAAAACTAGTATTAAATTTGAGTATATACACATACACAATTTGGGGCACCATGCTCAAAACACATATATAAAGAGGTTTTCTAGCTTTTTTGTGTGTATAAGGGAAACTTTTAACTGCTATTTTGGTCATTAGAAAAAAGGTTAGAAAACCTCCTTCCAATCCCTTTAAAGTGTGATGTACACAGGGGATGCCAATAATTAGGTCAAGAATTTAATGTCAAATCATAAAGTTGTTGCATTTCTGTTTTCAGTTGCTGGTTTAAAGAATTTTGCCTAAACTGTTTGTACATGTAATGAGATTTTATCATCTTAACAGCTATGATTTTTCAAAAAAATATATAAGAAATTCACCTTATTGCATCAATTTCGCCTGATCTTCTTTTATTATAACACAGAAGTCGGCACTGTAACAAAATTACCACTCTTCTATAGCTTTCTTTCACTGGATTTAATAAGCATGTTATTAATTGGCTATGAACATGTTTGTTCAACAGTTCGACACTGGGTATTTCTTTTGATTTTGTGAATGTCCTTTTGAGTAGGACAGTGTTTGCCAATTTGGTCACTTTAGTTTTAAATTCCAGCGACATTAGTTGTAAAAAGTTTTTACACTTTTTTTTCTCCTCAGTTGAAGAATTCGCCTTTATTAAAAAGCTCCATTTGAAGTTAACTTATCTCAAAATATCGTATTTTAATTCTAAGCAGTTTGAAGGCGATTTTAGTTCTTCTTCATCATCAAAAGTAAGTATTGCTGTTTCCAGAGCAGCATTAACAATGCTGTCTTAATATAAAGGTTGTCAACGAACACTCTTCTGATGTTTGCTTCTGAAGCTCTAAAAGTAGTCTTGCAGCAAGACGCATTCTTTGGGAGGAGTAATGAGCCCTCTTCAAGAGATTGTCTATGTTTTGCCTTAACCAATATTCCCCTAAGGCAATGATTAAAACATCTGATTTGGCCACTTCTGTAATATTATCAACAGTCATTGTTGAAAAAACTTCATCTTTGAGCAATTTGGAAGCAGAGGAAACAAATCGGCCACTTGCAACATCTGACTGCAGCAACAAATTTCTTTTTGTTTGTACCCCAAATGAATTTTCTGAACTAATACATCTTGATTGGTATCGTATTATGTTACTTTTGGAAATCCATTCTAAGCAATTGGGACAAGGTCCATAGTCAGTTGCTGTGAATGGTTTTAAAGGTCTCAGGAGTAGAAGTTGTCCATTCTTTCTTTTATCACATTCCTATTATTCATGTCATCTCCCATAGCTCTAAGTTTGTTTAACTCTTTCCCACTCTTATCTTCAAAAGCATCAGAAACTTTCTTGATGTGGCTATGTTTTGCACGCAAATGAGGTCTGATGTGAACAACTAACTTTTCGCCAACATAAATGAAAACGAAAAGGTATATGGAACAGAAGCATCTTGGTGGTACGCTTCAAAAACTCATAATCCCACTGCACATAACTAACTGGATCAGAATACCCTACAAAACAACATAACTAGCCAACTTGGCACTTTTACTCAACCATTTCCAATACAAAAATTGGTCCCACAGGGGTTTCCAATTTCTATGCTTCTGTATTCCATAGCTATCAATCCATTGACTGAAAAAATTATACAAAATGAAAGAATAATGGGCATTAAAATTCTAAACTTTCGAAAAGAAGTCAAAATCTTTCAACATGCAGATGACATTTCGGCCCCTTAACAGCTCCACCTCGCTCTCTGAAACCATTCTAAAAATCAATAAGGTCATCACTGCTTCTGACTCTAGGCTGAATAAGGACAAGAATGAGTTCATCAATATCAGTGGCTTCAGGTCTGACACTTTATCTCGTCCCATCCAAGACCATTAAAATACTTGGCATATACTTTGGATAAAATTACATACTAAAAAAACTGGACGACTATTGCAAATAAAGTCTTTGGTGTGCAAAATACGTACCTCCAATATGCTGGAAACCTTTCCTTTAGTGAGCGCTTGGTAGCGTTGAACAGCTTTTTCCTGAGTCTGCCTGTTTATTGTATGAAAATCATACCACTTACTCGTGATGTCATACGGCTGAACTGTTACATCTCTAGCAACCCAGAAACAATCCAACGTAAAACACTTTGTGTCCACTCGACCAGGGTGGCCTTCAAATACCAAACCTAGAAAATAAAATTTCAGCTAATTATCTGCACATCATTGATAAAATCACAAAATATACTCACCCCTGGATGGCTCTTCTGAAATATTGGCTTGCTATATCATTCCGTGATATAATACCTCTGAACCGTAATTTCTTCACCACCCATATACAAACCATAAAAAACAAACCATTTCAGCTACCATACCCACACTTTAACATCCAACATTATTCCATCCGCGAATTAAAATACATCATGATAATATACATTCACAGATATACAAATAAGAATAAACCAGTTTCAATACAAGATCTAATTTCCTTTCTCTACCAACTTTCTCAGCATAAGACTACCTAAGAGCACTTAAGACTAAGCACCTTCAATATACAGCTCTACATCCTCAATTGGAAAAACAAAATTAATACTCTTAGAACTCAAAACTATCTCTATATTGAAATTATTTAAGTCCTAATACAATATCTCTTAGCAGAACCTCCAGACTGTCTTAGTAAGATTCTAAACAACTGGGACACCCACCCATTAGCAAGCGAATATTAGGATTTAATATAATGTCAAGGGACTGGTATTAATGTGTATAATATGAAAAAACTGGCGGAGCTGGCTGTATTTAGGACATACTAGTAGAAAATGATGTTCATCTTCAACCTGATGAAGATCACAGTGCTGACATATTCTATTTTCTACAGGGACATGTCTATATCCACGTCTCTCAATTTGTAACGGGTGTGTTCTAAGTCGGATCTGTGTTAAGTCTTTTTTAAATTTTGGATCTTTCAGAGCGAAAAGGTAGGGGGCTGGAGTTGGAATGAGGGGTTTAAATTTGCCGTAAGAATTCTAAAATTTTACATTTAATTTAGAACATTGCTTGATATGTGAAAAAGTGGAATGACAGAAAAAATATGAGTTATGAAAAGTTTTATTTCGAAATGTGACCTCCTTATGAATACTGATTCGCTTAAAATAGCAACTAGCTGTCTGAATATACCTTAAGAATAATACATTTGAGTTGTAATTTCTCGATAATCAAGTGTTCTTTTAAAAACTATAACTTCAAGTCGCAATTTTTTCGATGCTCCGTCACTAAATTTAATAACATCTGTTGGTGTGTATTCTACATTTTTTTGTTGAGACTCAGTGTTCTTTTGTTTTATGTAGTCACTAATATTATGCTGATCCATTTCGTTATCGACACTGTTTGAAGAACAGTTTTCTTCGCAAGTCCCAACAGAGTGGTTTCCCTCAGTTAGAAGGTCAGATGTCGAGTCATTGGAAACAATGTCAGCTTTTTTAGATGGTTGTTCAGACTGAGAATTTTTTTCCACGTAATCGATCAATGATTTGTTAATGTTATTTGGGCCAATTGATTCCCCTATGTCAACGGGTTCAATAGACAAAAGTCGTATTCCGTCCACTTCCTTTGAGTCACTATTTTCACTTATAGAATTCGACTGACGTTCGTCAATTTCAAATGAACTGTCACGATTATTGGAATTATTGGCGTTCAGACGTGCAACCTCTGATATCTCGTTCTGATGTAAATCAGTTACGAGTGGCATCTTAATGACGAATCTCGTCGTGGTACATGCTTCCGAATCTTCTTTGCCTTGCGAAAAGTCGGGGGATTTATTTATATCAAGTGTATGTTTAGTCATAGCTTGTGATGCCTTTTTCTCGCGCAAAACGCTGAAAGACAGTTCTAGTTTTGTCTCCGAAAATCTTGACGGTCCAAGCACACATCTGGTTGAAAGTTTGTTGTTAGATTTCTTCTCGCGCAGTCGGTTAATTTCCTGCTGGTAAAAGTTTCCGAATGTTTTTTGTCTGAGACAAGACACGTTGTCAAGTTCAGTCATACTGATTTCCTTGGGCACAACAATACTCTTAGTTGGCTTGTTTTTGTTGTACGGAGAGCATGACCTCAAGTTAATTGCGCTCTTTTGTGGGCGTTTATCATAAATGACGTTAGGTGCAAATTTTAAAAAAGGGCGATATTCTGAACTTTTCATTTCAGGTTCTGCACGTTTGAATATCCCATCTCTCTTTAATAAGGGAATATGTTTTGTTGCTAATGTTGTCCTTCTTGGGGTGTCTTCATTAGTAATTCCTCCATCGGAAGCATATTGACCCTTCATCTTCTCCGCTAAAGGCTTGATAGAATTCGGTAGATTAGCTGGTGGTACACCATTCCATTTAAATGGAAACAATGGCGGTTTCGGAGTACTGAACGCACTAAGTCCTTCGGTGAATGTAAACGGAACCTTGTTGCTAGCTAATGGAATAGTTTTGTTTATGAAAACATCAGATTCATGAGTATGTCTTTCTCCTACACAATGTGGTTGAATCTTTGGTAAACATAATGAGGATGGTTTAAATTGGTTATGATATTCTCTGGGCATTTCCGTAGTAGATTCTGGTTTCCCCATGTCACAAAATTCTACGAAGGCAGTAGGCACCGCTCTACGTTTATGTTTACTACGAAAACCATTTCCAGACAAGAACGGAAGATAATAGTTTTTGTAGTCTTGTTCATCCGCCATAACTATTACCTCGGTTTAAACGGCCTTTATTCTCTTAAGATTTAAGCAATTTTCATATCCATGTGTACAGGCTTGATGACTGAAAAAGAATCGAGACACGAAAGTGATGATGGAATATTTCAATATAAAAGACATGAAAGTACAAAAAAATCAAGGCCATGACTATTTATTTTTTGTTACTAACAAACACAATTAATGTAATTTGGTACGAATTGTGTAGAAGATAACAATTTGCGATTCGCCTCATAAATGCAACATACGCAATTTGAAATCTACATGAATTTATTTTTATCATCGGTTCTTTCCTTACACTAAATTATCATTAAAATATTAGTGACAATAAAGGACAGCAAATTCCACACACAAAATAGTCAGTCCTTGCCAGAATTCATTGAAAACCGTTGTCATATTATTGAACACTCGGACTTTACGGTAATTTGACCACAATAAACACTAAGGCAATGATGTCGTTACTCTACTTCGTAATGGGAAACATTGTCTTGTTGTAGTAAAAAAGATGTTATATTATGAAAATAAAATTTAGCTCAACCAATTTTCGCTCAAATATGCATTAATATTATTCTTTAACGGCAAATTATCAAATTAGTAAATATATTGTAGATTATATGAAATGAATTTCGTCTTGTTCCAATTTAATTTTTATGCGATCTTAAAGTGCACAGTTTTTAATTTTAATTATTGAATCATATCGGTCCAGGCATTCTCTAATAAAAGTGACACATAAAGGATTATAAATGCAACAATGTTGATGAGAAACAAACCTTACACATATCGGTAGTTCCGTACTTAATAACTATAATAAAAAAATATATAAAATTCTTTCTACAGTCTACGATTATTTTTCGATGCCAAATAAACACATCTATTAATCCACCACATTAATGTACTAGTTTATGGACTGTCCGAAGTAATTAATGTCAGTTGCTAGGTTGAATTAAAGCAAGACTATTGGTCACTTCTGTATAAAAATCCATCCTAATCCCACTCAACATGACCCACGAATTCTAAGATATAAAAAGCTTTAGGCCAATCCCAGATAATATATCCGATAAATTAATAACGAATCAATGAATAAAATCAATAACTTTTCTTAAGATTTATTATTCTCGCCAGAGACATAGAATTAACATTTCTTATCGTATCAACTATATTGATATCACGTATATTGTCGTCAGCCAGGTCCGACCTTCCGACCGTCCACAACTGTCTGTAAACACTCTTGAAGGCACAATTCTTGACTGATTTTGACGTTACTTTTTGTAAGTGTTTGTAATCACCCGAGGATGAACCCTATTGAAAATATGCGTTATTGCCCTTTTTCTTGAAAGGCTCTCTACAATGTGCAATTCTTAACGGAGTTTGATGAAACTTGGTTTGAAAGTGTGTTATATATAATATAACTCAATCAATTTTTAGCTTGTAAACACTTAAGAATGAACAATCCTTAATGGATTTTGATTATCGAAATAGAAAAATATTAAGTTATCACCGAATTGAAAAATATAAAGTATCAGTTATTACCCTTGTTTTTTAAAATATTTTTTAATTTTTGAATTATAAACACTTTAGAAGGCATAATTCTTGACCAATTTTGATGAAACATGATGAAATTGTTTGAAAAAATCCAAGAATGAGCCCGATGGAAAACTGCAAATATCGAAATATATTTAGCATAAATTATTGCTCTTTGACTTTAAAACGCATTCATGGATTTTTACGAAGCTGGCTAAAATATTAAATTATTATCCAAGGATGAACTGTACTTATAATCAAATATATCAAAAAAATATATATCATGAATATTATTACCCTTGTTCTATAAAACTCGTTTGATTCTTGGCATGTAAGCACTCTACATGTCACTATTCTTAACTGATTTACGGAATTTGATAAATCGTTTTAGGTCACTCAAGGATGAACCCTATGGCAATTTATCAAAATATATTTAACATGAATTATTGCCCTTGTTTATTAAAACGAGTTCGATTTTTTGCTTAAACACTCTAAATGGCACTATTCTTTACTGAGTTTGACGAAAAGTTGAAAATTTCATTCCGGTAAGTGTTACTGTACTGTCAATTTTTGTTCATAAATCAAATGTAAAAAAAAATTCTTTCAAAAAATATTGAAACAGGGTGCATTTTAGTTCCATTCCGTTCCGTTCCGTTAAATTTTGATTCATACCCCTAATCTAATTTTGCGGAATGGAACAAGATCTTAACTTGACAACCTCATGAAGCCCTGAGCCCTTATGCCCAGACATAGAAGCGCACGGTGGAAAATTTGATATTTGCATATTGTATTTCAAATGGACCACTAATGAATATTATGCATTTTTTTGAGTGGCAAATTAGAAATTTGGCACTCTTTGTTTTCATTAGACTTTTTTTTTTTCGGGAAGCTCCCTAGCCCAACTCGAAAATGGTATAGAAATTTGGTTTGAAAAATACGATAAGATACGTACTGGAATAGAAAATGAATATATAAAACTAAATTTTTTACGCATCAGTAGTTAGTAATTGCATAATAATAATTGAATTATTGCATAACTTTGTTGCTAATTATCCGATCGCTTTGAAAATTACAGAATATAGAGAAGTCGCCTATAGAAATAAAACCGCATCATAAAATTGTTTTTACCACTTCCGGTTCTTGCGTGAGAACTTCCGGTTTTTTAGTACCGCGTTGGGTCACCCAGCTTCCGGTGTATGTAAGAAATCAGTACAAAAGCTATACATATATACTATCAGGCATAATTAGAACCCTTTTAGAATAAAAAATCCAAACCGGAAGTGATACTTTATGTGTCATCACAGAACGGTAACATTCAGCAAAATTTTAATAAGTTCCCTAATTTTTATCCGATTTGTCCGATTTTGCTGTTTTTCGAAACCTTGTTACTTTATCTAAAACTTGTTGGGAACAGAATTTTGATTTTCAAATTTAAATGTTTTTAATGCCCGATTGAATTTTTTTGAAAATTCAAAAGGCCAAATACAATGACCTTGACCTTCAATGACCCTGAATTTTTTCAAGCAGGGTGTTCTTGACCTAAGCTATCCACACACATGCCTATTATGATCGACAGCAATTATATCAAATGACCTTGACCTTCAATGACCCTGAATTTTTACAACTAGAATGTTCCTGACCTTTGCTATCCACACATAGGCCTATAATGTCAACAACAATTTTTTTGTACCCGTTTTAGTTTTTAAAGAAATTCAAAAGGCTATATCAAGGGACCTTGACCTTCAATTACCTTAATAATTTTCAAGTCAAATAATGTACTTGACCTCAGCTGTTCAAACATATGCTTATAATGGTTGTTAAAAAGTTTGTTTTGAGTGTTTAAAAAAGGCTATATCATGTGAGCTTGTATCAAGTGGCCCCATAGGGGTTGTTTGCCACTCTCAGTACTGTTCACAGTTCTAGTTTCTTTTTGTTTCAATTTAGTAAGTTTTTTGTATTATTATAATTGCTTTCCATTATTGGTTTTGGTGTGGTAATATTGTTGCGAATCCTTCGCAATTATAACTATTATTGAATTTTAATACATGTTATAACTTTATTTCTGTTTATATTTTTCATAGTCCATATGGAAGTTTCTAGAGGCTTCGGTTACTATATATAGCATTATTAAATGATGCAATGAGCATAGATCTTGCTAGAAGGGGAAATTTCCATGGACTGTGCATATAAGAGTGTGTTTGTAAGATATTGAGTTAGTTACAGTAAAATTATAGAAGTAAAACAATATGTGGCAATTCTGTGTTACAAGAAGTTATCCACAACATTGTATGGTGCCGAAACCCGGGAGTAATCATTTGAAGGAGTAACACAGAAAAGGAAGTTAGTAAAGAAATGTCAGTGAAATTTTTAAAGAGACTATGTACAAGATACCAGAACCTCTCGGGAAGGAGATTGATAAAAGTAGAGACATTCTACATCAGGATGAAATAGAAGAAAAGAATGTATAAAGTTGTATAAAACAAGTAGTTTTGGCTACAAGAAGATTAAAGGAATTTGGTGCTAAATTAGAAGATATTACAAAGGACCTGTCAATAGCGTTAGAAGAAAAGGATGATAAAACAGAACTTGCCAAATTTCAAGAAGACACTGAAAAATCTTTCAGTATTTTAGAAGAAGTAACAATGTGCATAAAAGAACTGACTCTATTTGAAGAAATGTTACAGGAAAGACTGATTGATCTTCAAGTTGAGATGCAAGAACAGATTATGCATTTTCAACAGTTGCAGATGAGAGAAATTAAACGAAGAGACAACACAACCACAGAATGATTGGATTAGCGCTTTCAACTGAGAACTATGAAGTGGCTATCAACATATTAAAGGAGCGTTTTGGAGAATCTCAATCAGTAGTAAACAAACATTATGTAGATTTGATCAACCTCACCACAGCTTCAAATCAGACATCTAGTCTTAGAAAATTATATGATGATATGGAGAAACATTTTCGAAGTTTGGAGGCTTTACAACAAGATATTAATCAAGATGTTTTCATCTCAATGATCACATCAAAATTACCAAAGGAAGTGTTAATTCAACTTGAAATATAGAAAGGAAACTAAAAGACACAAAGAGAATAAAATAGACGATTTAACAATTTGACAAGTAAACAGCAATCATCAGCAGAAGTACTATTTACAATGAAATCATCTCGTAATTGTAATGATAGAAGAAATTTGCGTATTTGTAGGTATAGTGATGGTAGACATTGGAGTGATGAATGTCTGAAATTTCAAATATTGGAAGACAGGAAGAAGAAGTTAAATGGTAGTTGCTACATTTGTTTAAAATTTGATCATCTGAGTAGAGACTGTACGGTTGAGAAGGCATGTTACCATTGCAAGAAGACCAAAAGTCATAACCGAAGTCTGTGTCCTAAGAAACTTAATACCAGAGAAGTGTCTCATTTTGTGGATGAATCGGATGAAATGGGTGATGGTAAGAAAATACTTTGTTGTCTTCTGGAGATATTGTACTAATGCAAACAGCACAGAGTATGGTATCCAATACAGAAAACAATGAAACAGAAACAGTAAGAATATTGATGGATTCTGGATCTCAACGAACCTATATAACTGAAAATCTAGTAAAGAAGTTGAAATTAAGGAAAAAGGGTACGGGAGAGATTTGGTAACTTTTGGTGCACAAAGGCCAAATAGATTAAATCTGCAAAAGCTTTATGGAAATAGATGCTAACGTAGTTCCAGAGATTTCAGGTCCAAAACAAAGAAGACCTTTGAAAATCGATGTCAGGAAGAACATGAAATATTTGATGAAAGATGCACAACTAGCTGACACCCTACCAACAAGTTTAGAAAGCTCTTCAATTGAAATTCTTGTGGGGAATGATTATTATTTGGACATTATCTTGCCAGAAAAGATTGAAATAAAAAATGGATTGTATTTACTTGGTTCAAAATTTGGCTGGATTTTGGCAGGAAGGTCTCATTATGAAGATAATGCATCTGAAGGAATGCAAGTAAGTGAAGTTTATTCTTCGATGGATTATTGTTTCCATTCAACAACTGACGCGTGTCTACCAGTTAATCCTTCTATTGAAGACTTCTGGAACTTGGAGCCTATTGGCATCAAAGATTCCCCTTATACATCAGACGATGAATGTGTCATGAGAGACTTTAACAATTCTCTGAAGTTTAGTGAGGGGCGATATCAAGTGACGTGGCCATGGAAAGACAGGGTTCCAGAACTCCCAGAGAATAGAGAACTTGCATATGGCAGACTCAAATCACTAATACGCAATCTATTAATATGATGAGGTTATCCAAGACCAGTGTAAGAAAACCATCATAGAAAAAGTAACTAATGGTTCAAATAATAGTGATGAAGGTGATATCAAACATTATATACCACATCATGCTGTGATTACAACAAAAATGAGAATAGTGTATGATGCATCAGCAAAGGCCAAGCAAGTCTAAATGAGTGTTTGCATAGATGACCAGTTGTGCTTCAAGACCTATGTGGGCTTCTTCTTAGATTCAGATTGAAACAGATAGCAGTTGTTGCTGACATAGAGAAGGCATTTTTACAAGTTGGATTACAAGAAAGAGATAGAGATGCCACTAGATTTTTTTGGCTGAAGAATCCTGAATCTCCAAATGGCAATATTCAAATTTATAGGTTTTGCAGAGTACATTTTGGACTAATTTCAAGTCCCTTCTAATTAGCAGGAACACTGGACCATCATCTTTGCACTTACAAGAACTGGAGAAAATATTAGACAGAATGTCTATGTGGACAACGTCATTACTAGAGTTGATAAAGTTGAAGAGGCAGAAACAATGTATAAGTTTGCAAAACAGATATTCAGTGATATGTCAATGAACCTACGAGAATGGGCCTCGAACTCTCACGAATTTATGGATTATATTCAAAAGGTAGATAGAGTGAAGAAAAACAAAATGAAAGTTTTAGGCTTGACATGGACAATTGCCGAAGATTACCTAACAGTGAGCAGAATTAAAGGAGATACCAATTCAGTTCCAATTACTAAAAGAGAAGCACTTCAGAAAATAGCTTCCATTTTCGACCCCCTTGGATTTTTTACACCCGTGATTTTGAAGGCTAAATTGTTTATCCAGATGCTATGGGCTGAATTTGGTGCTAAATTAGAAGATATTACAAATGACCTGTCAATAGCGTTAGAAGAAAAGGATGATAAAACAGAACTTGCCAAATTTCAAGAAGACACTGAAAAATCTTTCAGTATTTTAGAAGAAGTAACAATGTGCATAAAAGAACTGACTCTATTTGAAGAAATGTTACAGGAAAGACTGATTGATCTTCAAGTTGAGATGCAAGAACAGATTATGCATTTTCAACAGTTGCAGATGAGAGAAATTGAACGAAGAGACAACACACAACCACAGAATACAGTAAAACTACCAAAACTTGATCTGGTTACATATAATGGAGATAAATTAAAGTGGACAGAATTTTGGGACTCATTTGAAACTGCAGTTCATAACAATCAAAGGCTCTCGAACATTGATAAATTTAACCATCTAAAAAAAAAATGATTGGATTAGCGCTTTCAACTGAGAACTATGAAGTGGCTATCAACATATTAAAGGAGCGATTTGGAGAATCTCAATCAGTAGTAAACAAACATTATGTAGATTTGATCAACCTCACCACAGCTTCAAATCAGACATCTAGTCTTAGAAAATTATATGATGATATGGAGAAACATTTTCGAAGTTTGGAGGCTTTACAACAAGATATTAATCAAGATGTTTTCATCTCAATGATCACATCAAAATTACCAAAGGAAGTGTTCATTCAACTTGAAATATAGAAAGGAAACTAAAAGACACAAAGAGAATAAAATAGACGATTTAACAATTTGACAAGTAAACAGCAATCATCAGCAGAAGTACTATTTACAATGAAATCATCTCGTAATTTAATGATAGAAGAAATTTGCGTATTTGTAGGTATAGTGATGGTAGACATTGGAGTGATGAATGTCTGAAATTTCAAATATTGGAAGACAGGAAGAAGAAGTTAAATGGTAGTTGCTACATTTGTTTAAAATTTGATCATCTGAGTAGAGACTGTACGGTTGAGAAGGCATGTTACCATTGCAAGAAGACCAAAAGTCATAACCGAAGTCTGTGTCCTAAGAAACTTAATACCAGAGAAGTGTCTCATTTTGTGGATGAATCGGATGAAATGGGTGAAGGTAAGAAAATACTTTGTTGTCTTCTGGAGATATTGTACTAATGCAAACAGCACAGAGTATGGTATCCAATACAGAAAACAATGAAACAGAAACAGTAAGATATTGATGGATTCTGGATCTCAACGAACGTATATAACTGAAAATCTAGTAAAGAAGTTGAAATTAAGGAAAAAGGGTACGGGAGAGATTTGGTAACTTTTGGTGCACAAAGGCCAAATAGATTAAATCTGCAAAAGCTTTATGGAAATAGATGCTAACGTAGTTCCAGAGATTTCAGGACCAAAACAAAGAAGACCTTTGAAAATCGATGTCAGGAAGAACATGAAATATTTGATGAAAGATGCACAACTAGCTGACACCCTACCAACAAGTTTAGAAAGCTCTTCAATTGAAATTCTTGTGGGGAATGATTATTATTTGGACATTATCTTGCCAGAAAAGATTGAAATAAAAAATGGATTGTATTTACTTGGTTCAAAATTTGGCTGGATTTTGGCAGGAAGGTCTCATTATGAAGATAATGCATCTGAAGGAATGCAAGTAAGTAGAGTTTATTCTTCGATGGATTATTGTTTCCATTCAACAACTGACGCGTGTCTACCAGTTAATCCTTCTATTGAAGACTTCTGGAACTTGGAGTCTATTGGCATCAAAGATTCCCCTTATACATCAGACGATGAATGTGTCAATTCTCTGAAGTTTAGTGAGGGGCGATATCAAGTGACGTGGCCATGGAAAGACAGGGTTCCAGAACTCCCAGAGAATAGAGAACTTGCATATGGCAGACTCAAATCACTAATACGCAATCTATTAATATGACGAGGTTATCCAAGACCAGTGTAAGAAAGCCATCATAGAAAAAGTAACTAATGGTTCAAATAATAGTGATGAAGGTGATATCAAACATTATATACCACATCATGCTGTGATTACAACAAAAATGAGAATAGTGTATGATGCATCAGCAAAGGCCAAGCAAGTCTAAATGAGTGTTTGCATAGATGACCAGTTGTGCTTCAAGACCTATGTGGGCTTCTTCTTAGATTCAGATTGAAACAGATAGCAGTTGTTGCTGACATAGAGAAGGCATTTTTACAAGTTGGATTACAAGAAAGAGATAGAGATGCCACTAGATTTTTTTGGCTGAAGAATCCTGAATCTCCAAATGGCAATATTCAAATTTATAGGTTTTGCAGAGTACATTTTGGACTAATTTCAAGTCCCTTCTAATTAGCAGGAACACTGGACCATCATCTTTGCACTTACAAGAACTGGAGAAAACATTAGACAGAATGTCTATGTGGACAACGTCATTACTGGAGTTGATAAAGTTGAAGAGGCAGAAACAATGTATAAGTTTGCAAAACAGATATTCAGTGATATGTCAATGAACCTACGAGAATGGGCCTCGAACTCTCACGAATTTATGGATTATATTCAAAAGGTAGATAGAGTGAAGAAAAACAAAATGAAAGTTTTAGGCTTGACATGGACAATTGCCGAAGATTACCTAACAGTGAGCAGAATTAAAGGAGATACCAATTCAGTTCCGATTACTAAAAGAGAAGCACTTCAGAAAATAGCTTCCATTTTCGACCCCCTTGGATTTTTTACACCCGTGATTTTGAAGGCTAAATTGTTTATCCAGATGCTATGGGCTAAAAGGTTAGAATGGGATGATCACTTGGAGAATGAAGATGCTTTGAAATGGAAAGATTTATCTATTGATTTAGACATGGATTCAGATTACCATATTCCTAGATGTATTGTAATCCTATGAAAGCATATGCCTGCACGGTAAACTTGCATCAAACTGATATGAATAATGTATGCAAATCGAACATCATCTTTTCGAAGACCAGATTATCTCCGATGAAGAATATCACCTTTGAGCTTTTAGCTGTTTTGATTGGTGTACGTTGCATGAAATTTGTTCATAAGCATTTCCAGTTAAAGGTACATGACCAAATTTTGTTGACAGATTCACAATGTGTTCTACATTGGATTGGTACCAAGAAACCTCTGACAATATTTGTGGAGAATTAAAGAAATACGAAGTCACTCAGATATCATTTTCAAGTATGTGTCTACAAAGGAGAACCCTGCTGATGTTGCCAGTAGAGGTATAACAGTAGTATTGCTAAAAGAGCATAACTTGTGGTGGAATGGACCAAAGTGTTTTTGAACAATTCATCTTAGTGGCATAACTAGGACTGGACAAAAATCAACAAAGACCACAAGGGAGAAATAGAGTCGGAATTCAAGACACTGAGGCTACATCAGGAAGCTAACATGCTTGGAAGGGAGTGTTCTACCGGAAAAGATCATGAAGAAGAATCAAGAATAAACTATTTATTTGACATCGGATGTAAAAGGTATTCCACATTCAATCGCCTTGTCAGAGTAACAGATTGGATGTTGAGGTTTATCAAAAAGATGAAAAAGGAGAAGTTGTCTGGAATTCTTACAGCTCTTGAATTAGAACAAGCAAACAATTTACTGGTGAAAATAATGCAAAATGCTTGTTATGCGAACATTCAACTGGCCATAAAACAAAACAATTTAGTGACTCGACTAGGGCTTGTATTAGACCAGGACGAAATTATCAGATGTACAGGTAGATTGGGAAAGACCAATTATATTACCGAAGAAAAACCGGATTACAGAATTCATCATTGAAGATGTACACAACACATTATTTCACGCTGGAGTTTCACAAACATTATCTATGGTACGTCACGTATATTGGATTCCTCAGGGAAGGTCAGAAGTATAAAGAGTCCTAAGAAAATGCACAGCATGTAAAAGGTATGCCTTTGATGCCACCTTTACCAAAGTAGCGTGTGAATGAATCTACACCATTTACCTACACAGGAGTGGATTACTTTGGATCACTGTATGTGAAAACAGACATGGATAATAAAAAGGTAGGGATTTGCTTATATACATGCTTAGTAGTCAGGGCTATTCACCTGGAGATTATGCAAGATATGTCGGCAGAACAATTTCTCTTAGGATTCAGAAGATTCATTGCACGTTGGGGAAAACCGAAGCAGATCGTTTTTGACAAGGGATCACAGTTCAAATTAGCTGGTAAAGTTGTGGAACACATGTGGAATGAATCAGTTGACGATCCAGATGTGCAAACTTATATATCAAGTGAAGGAATTCAATGGCAGTACATTGTTGAATTAGCACCATGGAAGGGTGGGTTTTATGAACGTTTAGTTGGCGTTGTTAAGAGAGGTTTGCGAAAAACGGTTGGAAGACTCCGCCTCAACAATGAACAGTACTATAATAGCCGAATCAGAATCAGTTGTTACTTCAAGACCACTGGTGTATGTAGGAGAAGACATAAATTCAACAGTTACCTTGACACCAGCACATTTTCTAACACTGAATCCAAAAACTGGAATTCCGGAAACAGATGAAAACTAGAACTGTGAACAGTACTGAGAGTGGCAAACAACTCCTATGGGGCCACTTGATACAAGGTCACATGATATAGCCTTTTTTAAACACTCAAAACAAACTTTTTAACAACCATTATAAGCATATGTATGAAGAGCTTAGGTCAAGTACATTATTTGACTTGAAAATTATTAAGGTAATTGAAGGTCAAGGTCACTTGATATAGCCTTTTGAATTTTTTTAAAAACTAAAACGGGTACAAAAAAATTGTTGTTGACCATTATAGGCCTATGTGGATAGCAAAGGTCAAAAACATTCTACTTGTAAAAATTCAGGGTCATTGAAGGTCAAGGTCATTGTATTTGGCCTTTTGAATTATCAAAAAAAAATCAATCGGGCATTAAAAAAATTTAAATTTGAAAATCAAAATTCTGTTCCCAACAAGTTTTAGATAAAGTAACAAGGTTTCGAAAAACACCAAAATCGGACAAATCGGATAAAAATTAGGGGACTAATTAAAATTTTGCTGAATGTTACCGTTCTGTGATGACACATAAAGTATCACTTCCGGTTTGGATTTTTTATTCTAAAAGGGTTCTAATTATGCCTGATAGTATATATGTATAGCTTTTGTACTGATTTCTTACATACACCGGAAGCTGGGTGACCCAACGCGGTTCTAAAAAACCGGAAGTTCTCACGCAAGAACCGGAAGTGGTAAAAAAAAATTTATGATGCGGTTTTATTTCTATAGGCGACTTCTCTATATTCTGTAATTTTCATAGCGATTGGATAATAAGCAACAAAGTTATGCAATTATTTAATTATTATTATGCAATTACTAACTACTGATGCGTAAAATTTTTAGTTTTATATATTCATTTTCTATTCCAGTACGTATCTTATCGTATTTTTCAAACCAAATTTCTATACCATTTTCGAGTTGGGCTAGGGAGCTTCCCGAAAAAAAAAAACTAGAACCGTTAGACGGTACCAAGGCAGTGCGCGTCCCTTCTATTGTATGGGTGAAACGTTGCATTTATAATATCCAATTCCATAATAATAACTAGACCTGTTTGTAACAGTTGTGCAGCTTCCGAGATATTTAGAATTTGTTATATCTCCTGGCTGTCATTTAAAATAGAACTAACCACGCCTACTCAGTATAATGACTTGTTTTGATTGGTTTACTTTAACTGGAAATGTCAAAATTTGTGTCTTGACCAAACGATAAGAAATTGACACAATTTGACTTTATGACCTGTTACATTATCTTCTTAACTCTTCTTGTAACATTTATATCTGTTAAATTGGTGTGTAAAACAAAACGTCGAAAAAACAAATTTGTGGAACATAACACCTTATTTGAGATTACAAATTGATCTTGGATTTCATTAACTTTCCAGATCGTTGATACTTGTTAATTTGTTTATTTATTTATTTATCGATCTTAATTTAGGTGTAGTAGGAACATTAGATCCTGCAATTTGTAGCAAGTTGTCATGGTATAACATAGAGACATCAAATTAACAGCGCGGCTTTACATCTTTGAGAGAGTATTTTATATAGTTCCGTCCCTTATACCACTAGTGCACTCAACTGTACATTATTTTTGCTTAAGAGAATATCATTTAAAATTCTAAAGGTTGCAATTTCCTTCCAAATAATCCATATCATACATCGCCCACAACGAGAAATGAACAATCATTCCTTTTATTTAAGATATATAATATCTTTGAATCATTTTAACTGGATTAATTTTTAATCGTAAAAAAATTAAAATCAAAATAACAATTCAAAAATCGGTTTCCATATATATTTCGGCAATAGATTCTATATACATGTACATCAAAATAACACAAATTGAATTATCTTCCGAGACCCTATTTCGATTTAAAGAAAAATACTCACAGTTAGTATAGAAGAAATTACAAAATTTGCAAATTTAAAACGTGCAATTTTGATCAAATATCAAGTGTTATACACCATTGGAAAGAATAACTAGACCTGTTTGTAACAGTTCTGCAGCTTTCGAGCTATTTAGAATTTGTTGGTCTCCTGTCTGTCATTTAAGGATAGAATGCGATTATTGGGAGAGATGATTTATTCATGATTTAACACGTGACATTTGAGCTTGTTAATAGACTGGCATTTTGCTATAAAGCTTAATATGTCATTGGATAGAACGTATCACATATGTACAGGTATAAAGATCGCCAAAGGTCAACGTCACAATATACACCTTCGAAGTTTTTATAATTTTTTATCGTAAATTAAAAACTAGAATTGCTTACAATTATGAACGTATTCCGAGAGCCTTAAAATATTATGTAGGCTAAATTTGCAATGACCTACATCTAGACAATATATTGAATATCATTTGACCTAGTTTTCAAACTCATAAAATAATTAGGTCATATCTTCCGTAACGGTTAAAAGTGGCGAAAATATGAAAATTATCAATTTTTGCTGTATTTAAGTACACTTATCTCTGTGAATTTTTTAAGTAAGCTAAATAAAAAAATACCTACTCGTAGACAATATATTGAATATTATTTGACTTAATTTTCAAGGTCATAGATTAAGTGGGTCACACCTTCCGTAGCCGTTAAAGTGACCTAATTTTGAAAAAATCGAAATTTGAATAATTCGAAAAAAGAACCGAAATTTAAAAATCGGCCTCCAAGAAAAGGTAGATAATGATCCATTGTATCTCTGTGCTAAATTTCATCAAAATCGGTCTATCAGTAGTGTCTGAATTTCGGATTTAAGAATTGTAATGAAAATTCAAAATGGCGGCCGATATGGCAGCTTGACCTAATTATTTAGGTCAAATCAATTACTATTGACAAGTTATTTATAAAACAGTTTTCTCTTTTCACCTAGCAGTTATAGACCGGAAGTTACGTAATTACGTCATTTGAGGCTAAACCGGAAGTGGAATTTTTTTTTTCACATTTTTTCAAAAATTATAAACATATCGCCTATCAACTGGTAAAGTTTCAAAATTTTTAATTTATATTAAACGAGAAATCACGGTCTGAAATTTTTGCCGATGACCCTTGAATATTGAATTGCAAATCGTGGGTAAAATATTTAACCTAATTGCATAAAACCTATAATCATTAGTTGACAAATACATTGAAGTTTTCAAATCTGAAAATCCGGTTAAATTCGAAGTGAAAATAAACTTGCTAAAGCAAAAAAACCTCAACTTCTTTTCACTTCCGGTCAGAGATAGAACTTCCGGTTTTATTTTATTTGATAATAGAAATCATTCTAAGATCATCTGTAGATTTAGAATTTCTGTACCTTTTACCAGTTTGTCTGCAAACTCATCCAAGAATCGCAAAAAAAAAATAAAAATAAAAATAAAATAATCCGAACGATTACAATACGTTTTCGCCAAAGTCGAAATACGTAATTAAAAATTAAAAAATCAGTTTCCTTATAAATTTCGGCAATCGGTTATAGATTCTATATACATGTCCATCAAAATAACACATATTGACTTATCCTCCGAGACCCTATTTCGATTGAAAGCAGTGATATATGGGCTTAACCACGCCCACAAAGTCTAATGACTTGTTTTGATTGGTTGGGATACTTTAACTGGAAATGTCAAAATTTGTGTCTTGACCAAAAGATAAGATATTAACACAATCAGACTTTATAACCTGTTGCATTTATATCGGTTCAATTAGAGTTTAATTTTATTCTTAAACTTTTCGCAATTTTTATTTATACATATTGATTTATATATTGCTTGAAAGCTGGGAATTTGCACATTATAAATCTGTTCGAATTTTGTTTTTAAGTTAAATAGAACTAAATATAAAAAAATATGAATGTTAAAATCGCTTATTTTCTACTAGGCGTATTTTCATCAGTTTTCGGTCTATAGCTAAAATAAAGATATTGTTAGAAAGCTGATGAAAATCACATCACAATAATGTCAATGTTGCCAAGAGTCTTGTTCATGAGATATAACCATCTGAAGATACGAGAAATATGCAAATTACCAATTTTTGGATCCCTATTAATCCAAATGTTCTTTACTAAAATTAGAAATCAAGGTATCATATGAATCTTTAGCCAATGAAGATGATTGTGCAGAAAAATAAAGGATGCATATTAGTAAGTTAGTCCTCTTCGTTCCTTGCGGAGCATAGGGCTGCTACAGACGTTCTCCATCTCACTCTGTTATGAGCTGTTCTTTTTGCTTCATTCCAGGTCTTGCCAATCCTTCCTAGCTCTTTCAGTCTTATTCTTTTTAAGCTATGTAAAGGTCGTCCTTGTCTTCTATGCCCTTGGGGATTCCAGTCCAGTGCCTCTCTGGTGATGTTGTTTTGAGATCAAAAGGATGCATATGGTAGAGTTCAAAAGTTATGAACTTTCAAACGGAAGTCAGTTTTCAAAAAAACTTAAAATTTTTTAAAATTGAAAAATATGCCACTAGAGGACCTAGATAATTATCCAAATTATATTTTAAAACAAGTCTGAAAAAATAGGATTAAAAATGGCGGACGAGTAGTATTTTTCCAATAATTTGCATATTTCAAGATGGCGATCGAACGGTTAGGAATTTGCATATACGGCATACATACAAAATGAAGATATTGATGGTACTAATTCTGTGGAATAATAAAATTGCAAGTTTGTGCAAAAATTTAATCCGAAAATTCCGATTTCTGTGATTTTCTACATTTTTTTGTCATTTTCGGACGTTTCCGGCTAATTTCGGAAAATGTTTTATCGGAATCTTTAATGATAATTTTTTGTCTACTCATGTACCAATTTTTGTGAAAAAATAAGACGTAAATTTAAAAAAAACACGTGCTTTTTCATAAATCACGCACAATTAATATAGAACTAAGAACAAAATTTTCAAATATTAAAAAGCGCAATTTTGATCAAAATATAAAGTGTTATACACCATTGGAAAGAATAAATTACGCGTAATAAGGACATGAAAGAAATTTTGACGTATGTAAATTAGGTCACGTGACAGAGCTCTTCGAAGTTAAAAAGAGCAATTTTAAAATGGCTGTAAAACCGGAAGTTGACATTGCACAACACAAATGAAGACATCAATGGATAGATCTCGACAAGAAAACAACTTTCGTGCAGGTCACAGGGTCACCAAAGGTCAAGGTCACGATATATGAACGTTGGAAAATTAGGCACTGAGTGATAAAAAAAGAACCGGAAATGAAAGGTATTCAAAATTAGGCTTCCTAAGAATTGTTAGCAATCGATTGAAGATTACATAGACATCAAAATTACAATTGTCCGATTAACCCCTAAGGCCCAATTTTTCACTTTACAAAAGTAAGTGGTTTAATGATGGCGACTGATCTGTTACTTCCGGTTCAATTTTTGTTAATTATAAAATCATTATGGGTTAATAGTAAAAAGTAAAAATTTCAAAATTTTTAAACTGCTATTTTGTTAATCTAAGTTATAAGTTGTAAATAAAAAAAGTCCGAACCAGATTGGATAAAAAAAACAAGCCGTGAGTTAGTAAACAAAAATAAAATTTGTGACGTTCTACGTCATTTCCGGTAGAACAAAAATGCGTCATTTTACATTTAAACAACAACGAGCACTAGATTACGTTACAATATCACGCCAGATTGTGTAAGACATTTGCAGTTATGGCTGGGGAGCGTGACCAGAAAGAGACAAAAAAAAAAATAGTCATTTCGAAAACAAAGCAGTGCGTTCAATCGAACTATAAAAGTCTATTGAAAACAAAGAGTGGCAAATTTCTAATTTGCCACTCAATGAAGTTGCTGATCCAGACTGATCCAGACTATTTACCTCAAGTTAGTAGTTCAGAGAAACTTTTGTCAATGTGGAAAAAGGGGCAAAAAAACTCTTAAATACCTTTTGGAAAGTTTGGAGAGATGAACATTTATTGAGTCTTCGAGAAAGAACAGCTTCGAAACTAAAAGGCGGCCGGATAAAAAGCAGTGAAGTGGCTAGAGTAGGTGATGTAGTTTTAATAAAGGACGACCTTCCCCATGGAAGCTGGAAAATTGGACGAATTAAAGGGTTGTTTGATAGATCGTGTAAAGTAATACTCCCAAATAAGACGATACTCAATAGAGCTCTGAATATGTTATATCCACTCGAATGCACAGGTAATGATGATGCAGCTGAGAACAAAGATCTGAGAGGAGAACCAATTCAGAATAAAGATTTGACAGAAGAAGATAAGAAAGAACGGCCAGAACGTAAAGCAGCTCAAAGGGCAAAGGACAATGAAAAATATATAAGACTTTCTTCGGCATCGGGAATGTTGCGAATCGTTCGCAATCACATGTATAACTATTATTGAATTTTAATACATGCTATAACTTTGTTTTATTTCTGTTTATATTTTTCATAGTCCATAAGATATATGGAAGTTTCTAGACGCTTCAGTTACTATATATAGCACTATTAAATGATGCAATGTGCATAGATCTTACTAGAAGGGGAAATTTCGAATGACTGTGGGTGAGGTCGAAAACACGGACATCGCGGACATCACGGACATCACGGACAAAATATGTCCGAGTCTTCATATGTCCGTGTTTTCGATTTTTGCCCATGCTTGAAACGAAAACACGGACATGACGGACAAAAAATGTCCGTTTTGTCCGGGTTTTCGTTTTGTTT